>JACYXH010000292.1:220000-222500 GCA_026745465.1 Lota lota | reverse complement strand
CACACTCACAGCCGCTATTGGATCATCCCAGGCACACACGCACTGACACATAGAGACCAGCCAATAAACACTGGTGCTTGTTGAACTAATGCAAGTTCATCCACACTGAGACACAATTCCTTCCTTATGTATCTTACTATGTATCTTACTCTGTCACTTCTCCTCAAGCACTATCACTGCCTCTCTCCCTCTCTCTAACTCACTCTCTATCCCTCTCTGTCTTTATATCTCTCTCCGTGTTTATCGCTCTCTCTCTAACTGTCTCTTACTCTGTCTGTCTATTTCTCTTGGTCTCTGTTTATATGTATCTGTCTCTTTTTCTATCCCTCTCTGTATATGTATATCCCTCTATGCCTCACTCTATTTATCTGTATTTCTCTCTCTCTCTCTCTCTCTCTCTCTCTCTCTCTCTCTCTCTCTCTCTCTCTCTCTCTCTCTCTCTCTCTCTCTCTCTCTCTCTCTCTCTCTCTCTCCCTGTCTCTCTCTCTCTCCCTGTCTCTCTCTCTCTCCCTGTCTCTCTCTCTCTCCCTGTCTCTCTCTCTCTCCCTGTCTCTGTCCCTGAGTCTCTGGTAATGGGTCACCCCGGGTACTGGCAGCGGTACTGCGGCTGCTGCACCTCCAGTGAACATCTCCCTGGCCGGATTAGGCACTGGTATGTGGAGAATGAACAGTCACTCACAAGAGGAGCACATGAGCCCAGTACCTCATACACCAGCCGACTGGCAGGGGCAAGTGAGAGGTGGGGGGCTCAGGCCAAAACGAAGAGAGAGAGGAAAATAAAAACACTCTCTTCGCCGGGGACAAGTTGTCTGATGAGTCGCTAAACAACACACACACACACACACACACAACATGTTGCTCACCCAAACCAATGGGGATGGGGTAACAAGACATAAAAACATATTTCATGACTGTGTTCACTTCCCTCTATGAGCTCACAGGCAGATGCAGTTATTTTTGTGGTGTTTTTTATTTACTTTTTATAAAAGTGAAGTATTAGTTCGCTTTCCTCTGCCTGAGATGGGGGGTCCGGGGGTGGGGGTGGGTGGGGAGTTCGTCACCCACGTATGGTAAGCTCAGAATTACAATAGATCCAGTCTTTTGGCTTTCATTACATTCCTATGGGGAGGGGGAACGGAAATAAATTGATTTATATACAACAAAAATCTCTCTCTCTCTCTCTCTCTCTCTCTCTCTCTCTCTCTCTCTCTCTCTCTCTCTCTGTCTCTGTGTGTGTGTGTGTCTGTATCTCTCTCTCTCTCTCTGTGTGTGTCTGTATCTCTCTCGTCCCTCTCCTGGAAGAAGATTGCAGGGGAGGTCAGCTTGGCAGTCGAGGCTGGCGGCAGGGCAGAGGTAGTGAGGCAGAAAGGGGTGGGGGGTGGTGGTGTGTGTGTGTGTGTGTGCGGGGGGGTGGGGGGTTCTGCTGGCACGTATTGGGTCCGGATGGGTTTGACTTGGAGGGATGGGAGGTGGATGTCTTTTCAGCCATGCGCTGCTCACTCTTGGTTCATCACCGGGGTGGCGAGTTTTGCGAATGACGACACACACACGCGCACACACACACATGCGGTCATGTGGCTCATCTGTGCTTCTGCTGCCTCCGGTGGCCTGGGGGCACGACTGACCCACCACATTTTTACGTGCACACACACACACACCAACACACACAACACACACAACACACACACATACCACATCGAGCAGTCAAGCGTGTGTGTGTGTGTGTGTGTGTGAACACGAGCATGAGCATGAGTATCTTGGTGTAGGATGAACGGAGCCTGGGGAAGGAGAGGAGGAGGACAGGAGAGAGACGAAGGGAGGATGGAAGGAAAGAAAGGAAGGAAGATGGATAGAGGGGTGCGCGGGTGCTTTAGTCCTGGCTGCTGCTACAAGCTGCAGCAACGTGCCGGCGGCCTCTGGGCCGTTTCCCCTTTCCCCTCGCTACGCTCTGCTGGAGAGGGACCCCCTCTACACCCCTTCACCCGCCTTTGTCCTTCCTCTCTCTCTTCCATTCCCTCGCTCTCTCTCCCTCACACCTTTTTCTTTCTCCCCCTCCTTCACTCCCTTCCTGTCTCTCCTATCCCTCTCCCCTTCTCTCTCTCTCTCTCCCCTTCGCTCTCTCTCCCTTTCTCCCCTTCGCTCTCTCCTTCTCTTTCTCCACTTCCTTCACTCCGTTGCTCTCACCTTCTCTCTCCCTTCTCTATTCCCCCTTCACTCTCTCTCTCTCCCCTGCTCCCTCTCCCCCTCACCCCTCTCTCTCCCACTCACTCCCTGTCCCTCCAGCCTCTTCGGTCTCCCTCTTTCTCTCATCCCCACGCCCTCTATCACAGCCGGCAATCGGCCCTCTGAGACACAGAGAAATGTTACACTTGGTTAGAGAGGAGATATTGCTTAGGCCCCCTACATGCTCCCTAGCCCCCACTGCACACACCCCAGCCCCTCTGTTTTGTCCTCCTGGTAAAAGTGTGTGTGTGTGTGTGTTGTGGTAGAGAAAGGGGTA
>JACYXH010000292.1:0-217500 GCA_026745465.1 Lota lota | reverse complement strand
TGCCGCCTCGCCACTTTCATATCTGCTTACCTCGTTTCCAGGCGTTCTCATCCCACCACTGAACATCGGGAACGGGGTGTTCCAAATGTGCGTTATTGATGAGAGAGAGGGCGGGACTTCCGGCTGGGCTTTGGAGTCAGTGATATGTGTTTCAGTTACTTGGGTTCAGAGTCGAGACTGCGAGAGAGAGGGAGGGAGTTCCAATAGCAGGATATCTGTTTCAGTTACATGTTTCGGATGTTGCTTTATTAAATTATTACAAAAAAAAATCCATATTTATTGTGTTGTGGTTTTTCTTGTCATAGTCTTAATCTTCTCGCTATGTTGACTGTTAACTGGCATACACTGCTCATGAAGAATTGTGTGAAAGCTTTTAAACTGTATTAAGTTGGGATGCATGTGTTTGTACTGATTACATCTACAATGACTAGGGCCCAATTGTGAGCAGTGACTACCTTCATTCAATAATTCTGAATGTCTTTACTGAGGACTCTAGTCGGATACAGCTGAACGCTAAAGTAGGAGTATACTAACAGCTAAAACCGTCCACCCCTTAAACCCTCTTATCTCCTAAATCAGAAGGGAGGTACCATCCAAATACTTGCTGTCTTTTAAGAAAAGCTCTCTTTTCATCTTTTTAATTTATTGAACACACACACCCACACCACACACACACACACACACACACACACACACACACACACACACACACATGCCCTCTTGCTCTCTTCCCCAAGTAGGAGTGTGAGCAGCACCAATAGGTTGTGTTAAAAGCTCTTTAGCTGTTTACTGAAGTCGATTACTGGCGCCACCGTTAAATCCACCCGGATACCCCTCAGTAAGCTTTATCAGTGTGTCTGTCTTTATTTATCTTTCCTTCTTTATCTTTGCTGTTTCTTTTGCTCTTTATGTTGCAGTTTTTTGCTCACTTTCTTTTGCTTTCTTTTGCTCTTTCTTTTGCTATTTTTTCTGCTCTTTTTCCAGATCTTTGCTTTTTATTTAGCTCGTTTGCTCTTTCTTTCGCTCTTTCTCTTGCTCTTTCTTTTGCTCTTTATTTAGCTCTTTCTTTCGCTCTTTTTTGTGCTCCTTTTTCAGCTCTTTGCTTTTTATTTTGCTCCTTCTTTCGCTCTATGTTTGCTCTTTGTTTCGCTCTTTGTGTTGCTCTTTCGTCCTTTATTTCCCTCTTGTTCTTTCATTGCCTCTTTTTCTTCCTTTTTTCTTAGCTTCACTCTTGCTTTCTTTCTGAAAGACTAACGTAATGATGAATCTGTTGGTGGGGTGTATGAGGACGTCGGTGCTGCAGTGACTGAGTGAGAGAGGTAGCTGATGGAGAGGGAGAGACAGAGGGAGACAGAGCAATGGAGGGTTGTTGAGATAAGGTGGCTGAACTGGAGGGAGATGTAAGGGCCACTTCCAACTGAAATGTGCTCTGGAATTCTCTCAGGGGCCCCCGCCTGTGGTTCCAGGATGCCAGCCGCCGTGAGTTATGGCTCCCCTGTGCTGCAACAGATATTTATTTGACATGGAAATTCTAGCATTAAATCAGCTGTCCCTGGGCAGAATTGATAACCTTTTAATGTCGGGTGTGATACTTTAAACTTGTGGTAATCTCATGTAGTCTGTCACTTCCCTGTGCCATTGTTTGGCCTTTCATAAAAAAAACACCCTCCCTACCTTCATATAAAAAAGATAATGCAAGGAAAATGTATTCTTCTATAAATCTTCTATAAGTCTTGTCACTAGTCAACCAGCGCTCCCTGACGACTTTTCACCGCTAGTAACTCTGCTGCTTGCAGTGTGTGATCTTGTAGCCATTGTGCAACACGTGGAAGGAATCAAGTGTGGAACATGTCTGGGCCCAGTGTGCAGATAATTGTTAAGCGAAGGATTACGTAATGGCCCAGTAATGTAAACAGTGAGCACATGCCAAGTTAATGTTCTTACCGCATGGATGGAAGCTTTCTCAGGGCAATGGTGACAGATTCCGTGTGTGTGTGTGTGTGTGTGTGTGTGTGTGTGTGTGGTTGTGTCTATTGGTCTGTGAGCATACATCTGTGTGTGTGTCTGCTGTGTGTGTGTGGTTGTTGGTTGTGTGTGTTCACGTCTATCTGTATGTGTGTGCACAGTGGTGACTGTGAGCGATCATCAATATATGTGTGTGTGCGCATGTAAACCATGTAAAGCCTTCCCAGCACCTCTCTGCATTTTGCCCAGAGCTACTTGGAGGCATCGCTAGACCACACACTGCATGCTAGCCAGTGTGACCTCCTACAGGTGTCAGTGTGTGTGTGTGTGTGTGTGTGTGTGTGTGGGCGGTGGACCACCGGGAGTCTTGTTAAGGACGGACCACCAGGGTCTTGTTAGGGGTGTCACGGGGGTCTGAGAGGAATGTCATCCTTTGAGCTTTTCGAGGTGTGCTTGTCACCTGCCAAATCAATATCTCCCCTGTTCTCCACTGCTCCTGTGACACACACACACACACACACACACACACACGCGCGCACACACACAGACACAGACACACACATGCTCATGTGGACAGAGACGCTCTCAAACACACCTGCAATCTCTCGTTGGCGATAGCGATGGCAGCTTGCTCGGCTCTGACAAACTGTTTTTTTTTTCTCTCTCTCTCTCTCTCTCTCTCTCTCTCTCTCTCTCTCTCTCTCTCTCTCTCTCTCTCTCTCTCTCTCTCTCTCTCTCTCTCTCTCTCTCTCTCTCTCTCTCTCTCTCTCTCTCTCTCTCTCGCTCCCTCCCTCCCTGGCAGACGGCTGCAGTTTAATGGCTGGCAGGTAGAAGCCGAAGAGGGACAATCACCATGAACTCCATTCCGTCGATGGACAGACACATACAGCAGACCAACGACCGTCTGCTATGCATCAAACAGGTGAGTTACCCCCTCGCCACCACTTTGATGGCTCTCAAGCTCCTTTCAATTGGAGTTCCCTTGCCACTAGGTCCCAGTTGGCATGCTGTCACGCTGGGTTCCTATGGGGGTATTCCTTCTTTAAGACGCACAAACACACACACATACAGAGCTGCCCATGACCACAGGCACACACACACAAACATACACCTACTCGATCTCATACACACACACACACCTACTTTCACACTCACACACACACACACACACACACACACACACACACACACACACACACACACACACATGACCCTGTGGTAGAGCGCAGTGTAGAACGGTGTTCATACAAACTGTTTCTCTGGCAGGTTTTTTTTATCAGGACTGTCGTTGAACTCAGGGTCAGAGAGAGAGAGAGAGAGAGACATAGAAGGCTGTGAATCTGTTTGTGTGTGTGTCCCACCCCTCTCCCTTCCTCTCTCTCTCTCTCTCTCTCTCTCTCTCTCTCTCTCTCTCTCTCTCTCTCTCTCTCTCTCTCTCTCTCTCTCTCTCTCTCTCTCTCTCTCTCTCTCTCTCTCTCTCTCTCTCTCTTCTCTTTGTTCTCCTCGCACCACCGTTTACCACAGGACGACTCCCTGGCAGAATTAAGCAGGCCTACGCGTATAACCCCGGGCAATGGGGCTATCCCTTTGATCTCTCATTTTACTGACGCCCTGTGTTCTGTTTGTGTGTTCCTCTTCACGCATTGTGTGTGTGTGTGTGGGGGGGGGGGGGTTCCTTCCTACCCTGTAGAGTTTTAACTTTCAAAGAACTAAAAATATACAACACAGGGCTTTTTTTTTTGCAGAGACCCATGAGGTTGAGCTACCATGTTAGCGCACAGAAGAGGGGCTCTAATTTGCATGAACCCTCAGTGGGGGGCTCCCAACGAGAGAGAGAGAGAGAGAGAGAGAGAGAGAGAGAGAGAGAGAGAGAGAGAGAGAGAGAGAGAGAGAGAGAGAGAGAGAGAGAGAGAGAGAGAGAGAGAGAGAGAGAGAGAGAGAGAGAGAGAGAGAGAGAGAGAGAGAGAGAGAGAGAGAGAGAGAGAGAGAGAGTAGCCGTCGGTTCTAGAGGGCTGGCTTTGATGTGTTCAGGTAATGAGGTAGAGAAACACATCCACTGCCAGACACGCACACACCTTAGTCTACTACTACACACACCATAGTCTACTACTACACATACCTTAGTATACTAGTACACACACTTTAGTCTTTGTCTGCCCCCACTTTTTCCCTCCACAGTCCTTCCAACACCCCCACCGTCGCTCTCTCTCTGTTTCTCTCTGTCTTTATTTCATTATCTCCCCATGTATCTGGATGCCTCCCTTGCTCTCTCCGCAAAGTAAAGTTGGATATTGTCCATTAAATCAACTATTGAGTCAACGTCGTTGATCACGGGAATCACATAAGCAAGGTAATTACATATCAAATGCACCGGCAAAAGTTACAAGGAAAAGAGCTGGGGTTGAGCACAAGTGCGTACAATTAGGTGCGGTGTTTGCGCCGTTTCAGGCGTAAAAGCAATTCTTTTGTCGGAGGAAAGGGAGGGGGGGAGGGGGTCAAATGTATTAACCTCGGCAAGGCCGGAATTTAAACAAACATCCCAATGTTAGCATCCAGGAAGCTAGCACTTGGGTAAACATGCCAATTAGAGAGCGAGGAGCTCGCCGGCCGACACGTACAAAACGTTGCACAGTTCATCTAATAAACGCTTTAAATGGCGGGTCATTTCCAAACCTACCACTGGGAGCCAGCAGCACTGGCTACCCCCACCCCCGACACCACCACCCCGCTAATAGAAGCGTCTTTGTCGTCGCAGACAATCGGGTGGGCTTGGACGGCCTGTATAATAAATACCATTTATGTCCTGCCAATTAGACTTGCACTGGGGCCATTCAAGCCCTCCTGCCTCCTCCTATCCTCCTCCTCCTATCCTCCTCCTCGCCTCCTCTCCCCGTGCACAAAGAGATGATCATCGAGGGAGATCAGAACAATTAACTTCCTATCTCTTCGCCCACCTACCCCCCCACCATTGTCCGACATCCAGGCCATTAAAATAATTAAGGAAATATTGTCAACCAATCCAGCTGCTAGCTTTAATTGAAAGTCGGCTGAATTGTATTTATTTATTCATTTATGTTTTTTTGTTTTTTTTGGCGTCCAGAAGAAGGCGATATTAGACTAGAGAGAAGGATTATAAATGACTCGTCTTGTTGTCGTTTTGTTTTGGGGGTTGTTGTTTTTTGGGGGATGATGTGACACGTCTGTGTGAATGAACCGGGCCCTTGTGTTTCGGGCGGGGGGAACTAATTGATTTGGTCGCTCAAATAAAGGAATAACTGGCGTCGGGGCCTGACGACAAAGAGCAGGAAATTGGAATTGGTCGCCTCTGATTGGATCATGGGTTGAAATGTTAAATCACAAATCATTACAGGGGGAAGGGGTGGGGGCGGGGGGGGGGGTTCAAATTGGCATGTTGTTCTGGGATTACATTAATGTTCATTTTGAACATTTAGCCGTCATTTGAAGTAATCATTTCAAGGTAGTCTTTTCTTCATTAGCACCTAAGCACTTGATGTCTGTTTGAGTTCTGGCTGGGTTGCCAGTGGTTATATCCTGTGTGCTTTATTAGCCCTTTGAGTCGTTTTTGCGCCTTTTAAATTAATGCTAATTTTATGAACGTTGATTAAAGTATAATTCTCTAAATGGTAATTCTACGTTATTTATCCACAACTCAATTAAAGCCAAGTGTTATCTTACATTTATGAAAAAGGAATGTAGTGATTTTGTGTTTTACATTAGTTAGAAAAATGCTCTTAAAATAACCTCTTCTTAAGGCCAGAGGAGCGGACACAGTTTATATAATCATATCATATCAGCAAATACTGCACTGGTTCATTTGTTTAACCTTTAAACACTATGAAAGGCTGAAGAAAGTGCCACAGAGAAACTGTTTATCTGATCTGTTCAGCACCACCAGCAGCATCCTCTCCCACTCCACCGCCACCCCTTCCCAACGCATCGTTTTTTCCCTCCCCTTGCTTCTTCAGCTTGTTTTCCCTGGGCTCCGCAGGAAGCACACCACAGTCAACCCTTTAAAGAGAGGGAGATGGGCTGCCCTGATACCTCTGCTATCTATTTCAGAAGCTGTATGTGTATATTTCTTTTTTTCCCCTCCTCCTCCTGGTCCTCTTCTTCCTCTCGCTGTGTGTGGAGGAGAGAAAGGGTAGTTTTGCTGTCAAGACGCTCTCCATCTTGGTTTGAAATGCAGTGCAAGGCTTTTTTCAGTTTTGAGGATTTTCTATTTCTTTTTGGCAGCAGCTGTGAACTGTCCTCGCGCGGCAGGGACTCTTCCTCTGACTGTAAGCACCGATAACTCACGATGCCCTGGGAGAGCTCAGTCTGAGTAGTCCTAGCTGCGTTGGCCTTCACCCCTTGTTTTCTCCCGTTTCCTTCACAGTCATTCCCTTCTCCACCCCCCCCCCCCCTTCTAATGGCTTTCCACTGGGGAGGGAGGGAGAGAGAGAGAGAGAGAGAGAGAGAGAGAGAGAGAGAGAGAGAGAGAGAGAGAGAGAGAGAGAGAGAGAGAGAGAGAGAGAGAGAGAGAGAGAGAGAGAGAGAGAGAGAGAGAGAGAGAGAGAGAGAGACCGAATGCATAGAGCTGGTCTTACGAGGGTCTGTGATCTTTGACAGGAAGACAACATTTTAGTCCCAACAAGTTGCCGCAACATCTCGTATCGATTCTGTCGTAGATGGCTTTAGCAGGTTTTTCCTTTTAGAAACCTTTCGGTTTCCCTCCATCTGAACGATTAGGGCAGGGCCTACTGTGTAGATGTTGGACGACAGTTTGTCCCACCCGAAAGGGGAACGGCGGCGGCGGTGGCGGGGAATGTCCCTTGGCCACCGGTTGGCGTTTGATTGGTGGGTTTTGGCCACAGGAAAACGGGGGTAACATCTGTGGCAGGGCACTGCCAAGCGGCGCACGTGACTGGCACGCTGGTGGGACCAATTGTTCAGAGCGCAAAGAACAGTAATCACTTTAAGCTGAAGTGCTGTGTGTGTGTGTCAGTATGTGTGTGTCTCCCCCCCCCCCCCCGTCTCATTTGTAGCCCCCACCTTCTCCAAACACACACACACGTGCATTTGTGTGTTTCTCTCCCCCCGTCTCCATTGTAGGCCCCACCCCCATCCAAACACAAACACACAGACAGACACGTGTATACTTGTGTGTGTGTCTCTCTCTCCCCCCCCCCCCGAAGTCTCATTTGTAGCCCCCACCCCATCCAAACACACACACACACACAAGCTGCAACAAAATACAAGCAGAACAGACACACTCACCCCCACACTTGGGTGCACTGATTATGTGCGTTGCATGGCTTCCAGACTCATCTAAATTTAGCATCTGTGAATCTGTGAGTCTTCCCTCTACTAGTCCTTAACCACCGGTAGCCTCAGTTCCCCGCAACCTTGGACCTATGTGTTCAGGAAAGATTCACATTGTTGTGCTCACATAGGTGTGCATGTGAGTGGGTGTGTGCATGGGGAGTGCCTGCATGCGATTCTGTGTGTGTTCTTTGGAAGTGCGGGCGTGTATGTGTGTTTATGTGTGTTTATGTGTGTGTGTGTGTGTGTGTGTGTGTGTGTGTGTGTGTGTGTGTGTGTGTGTGTGTGGTAATGGCGTGCATGCCAGTCTAGGACAAAGCGTAATATAAACAGGACTGGTTTAATCCGGCCTGTATCAAATGCCGGTTGTATAAATTGATATGAAAGCCACCTTATCAAATCCTGCCCTCTGCTGCCCCCTACAGAGTATATGAGGGAAAAGCCCGGAAAGATGACGACTGTGCCAATGCCTCGCTATGTAAATGTCGGTGACACTGGAGTCAGGATGTCACAATTAAAGTAAAAAAATGAAGACTCGTTACCAAATGCAGACGCTTAAGCCTCACTCTCTGTTTACCTTTTGATATGGAGGAGTGGGGCATTCGGTCGCTGCCTGTGTTCCTTGGAAAGGGCTTCTGCATGCCTTAATCTCCCGCCAAAATGCAACCACCACACAACATCTCAGAGTAGAGGTGTCGGGTCTTATTTCTTTGTTTATCGGCATACAGGAAATGAGGGATTTCAGAGTGAGAACTCACAGGGTGTTAGAAACAAAAAACACGATATGTCTGCTCAGCTGGTCCAAACCGGTCCAAACCATACCGGCCTAGTAAGAGATCTCCATAGGATTTGAGAGCAGAGAGAGAGAGCGAGTGAGTGAGCCACACGTTCAGTCTGAGAGATTGTGTCAGGTAGATAGATAGTGTGGGAGGTGTTAGGGGGTGCTATGGTGGGAGGTGTCGGGTTATGGTGGATGGCATAAAGGAAAGGGCAGGGGGTTGGGGGGAGGTCAAGGAGCCCGTTGTCAGATAAAGTCACCCCCCCCCCCTCACATCCGACCCAGCTCAGGGTCGAGTGGTGAAAGAAAGGCCTTGGCAGCAGAGCCACTGCTAGCTCACATGGCTGTTAGCTCACATGACTGTTAGCTCACATGGCTGTTAGCTCACGCGGCAATGCGGCGGTGATTTATTGGACTCAATGGGAAGGCGGTGCTATGGTGACCCGGAGCAGTAGAGTGGAGCCGTGTGTGTGTGTGTGTGTGTGTGTGTGTGTGTGTGTGAGAGAGAGAGAGCGTGTCAAGCCAGTGTGTTTAATACCATGGATATAAACGCTGCTGTCGGCCAGAAGCAACCCAACTAGGAAACACCAGTGACCGGTAGCCGAAGCGATTGGGTGTCAAATATATGCCACCATTCACCAGCATTCGTTACTGCACCGATATAATAAAACTATTATTGCGATGAGCACCTACTATATCATGGTAATATACATACAATTACACATTTAATAACAAAAATGATTCAGTTATCTTGCTTAAATTGTTTATTTCATTGCTCAGTATTATTTGCTATGTTTCTATTGTATTTTCTCTTCCCTAGACGAGGCACAGTCAAAAGAGACGGCAATTTGGCACATCACTGCACATTGTATGAGTACTCATAAAATGATGGTGTTTATGATGATAAACTTTGATGTGGTTTGATTAAACATACAGATGCAGCCTGTCAAAGCGTGAATGATGACTATTTAATCTTCAAAAGTTCTTGGAGCCTGCGTTATTGTCTTTTTGCCTTTTTTGTTAATTAAAATGGTTTTCTTTATCGCAGCACTTACAAAATCCGGCAAATTTCCAAACGGCGGCGACGGAGCTGCTAGACTGGTGCGGCGACCCCCGCGCCTTTCAACGTCCCTTCGAGCAAAGCCTCATGGGATGCCTCACGGTAAGGGATCGCCAGCGTCACCCCCACAACCAACCAACCAACACACACTCATTTACACACACACACACACACACACACACACACACACACACACACACACACACTCAGGGTTCAAGGACAGAGAAGGACCAGTGAAACAACTGCTGCATTAGCTGTTTTTTATCTGTCACACCCCCCTCCCTCCCTCCCTCTCTCCCGCTCTCCCTCCCTTTATCCACTGCTTCCATTCCCTGAGGGATCCATAGAATAGTAATGTTATGTACTAAGGTCAACGGGGGGAGGTAAAATCACATTTTTACCAATAGGAACTATTGTGTCACCGATAACCGGCTGTGTTTACAGTTCTCTGGTTGTTGTGGCAGTGGGGCACTTAAAATAGGGTTGAATGCAAAATATGTGTCTTCAAATCATAAAATAATCAATACGGTTGAGTGATGAAACAAAGGTGTATTTTCATCTCATTGCTACTCAATAAGTGGTACTGCGATGATCAATGTAAAAAAGGCTGGTGCATTTTAGACTCAGAGATGTTAATCTGGTCCTCCATTCACCGCACATGCCTCATAGAACATGCTAGCCATTTGGAAACTGTCGGGGGCTCTTTGTACACACAAATTAAATTATTATTCAATACCACCCCTATCATCTGCCTTGTCAAATGTCAGCCTAGATAATAGATTAGCCACTTACTCACCAGTTCTTCCAGGGTAAACACAGTAGCGCAATACATTGTGCCCTAACAAGCGCCTCAATCAAATAGAATATGTACGTGCTGCTGGGAAGCTGTCACTCACACTACCTTGGGCTATGCCGTGCTATTTCATTAGGATTTTAATAATGCCCCCGGTGCAGATGTACGTTTTATATAGCTGCACTCAGGGGGCCAATTTAAAGTACCCCCTCCTTTACAGAACAAGCTGTGTAATGTCAGCCCGGGGAAAATGTTAAAGGAGACTACAGTACATGTATAGAGTACATTACACAGTATACTAACCCGATTACCCACAGTTCCCCTGCCACCAACGCGTCGGGTTATTGCTGCAGCACGGCGCAACAGGTGTCCTTTCCTCTGTTTGGCCAATTCGATATGTGTCCTGCAGTGAAAATCTCAAAGCTTTTCAGAGCAGAGGGCACAGAAAAACCGGTCCGATTTGTTTATAGGTTTTTTTTCCGAACCGGTCTGTCCACCGTGTTAGCAGAGAACACATTGGGTCTGACAGCGCCTGGTAATTTTGGCCGATTTAGCAGGAGTGGTAAATATGTATTGTGTGTATTTGTCACCACAAGCTGCTGGTTTGTCTCTTGGCTCCCGACTGCAACTGCTCGACTGCCTCGTCTAATAAGCTTGAACTGTTTAGTTCTGAGCTGGCGATAATCGGGATGGGGTCGACTGGCCATTTCTAATTCTTTCAGTAATCAGAAACGTTGTAAGTAGTTACTTGTCGCTATATTGCAAACGAGTACAAAAATAAATAAATAATCAACACATTCACTTACTTATTACAAACAATGTTGCGCACTAAAGACACGCCGCGTGCACACAACTGATTAGATTAGGCTCCGGCAAACAAATGAGAAGACGAAGGCACATGTTTGACTCGCGCTAGGAGATCCGCCGCTAGCTCCACCGACGGTGTGCAATTAAGTCGCCGAAATTAGAACCGCTTCTCGTCAAGATCGCTTTGCACTAGAATTACCATTTAGTGAAAACATACCTCTTAAGTTTAGATCCTAATTAGACAGCTCAACCTCATATATCTTCCCCCTTAATGTCAGTTTCCTATAAATAACGGCCACATATATGTGGTCCCCTCTCTTTTTCGGTGTTCTTAAGACTATACTTACAGAAGATAATAAGATGTTGCGAGCTGCATCGCGTTCAACCGTAGTACTTCTGGGGCCCTTAGTTGGATTCATGAGGTATGACAGCACAGAAGACTGAAGATATATGATGAAGGAACGCACTGGAATGGGTTGGGAGGCGGGTGGGGTGCGGGGGTGGCTACAAGGTGGTTGGGTCCATTTCTGTGGAGCCATGCTAGCTTCGCAGATCATAACATGTCCTGGAGGTCAAAGGGAAGGAGGAGAAACCTCTTTGAGGAGATAATGGCGGTGGTAAATCAAAAGGTCATTCGCGGCACTTAGGCTGGTGATATACAGGGGTCTCCTGTGGCATCCCGGGGTGGGCGGGGGGATTTCTCTCTAATGGGGCTAATCTCAGTGGGCAACCTCCTTGCAGGCCCCCAGGCTCCAGAAGGTTCTCTCTCCTTCCTGCCAGCCATCCGCTCATACAGACTAGATGGGGCAACAGAAGTCAACAGTGGTACCACAGCTTTGATTTGTGGAGGCCATATAAAATGTTGGCCTTTTTTTTCTTTTTATGCCGGTGATCAAGTTAAAGGGGATCACGCTGGGCTATTTTCTGATACATGAGAGTACAGCTGCATACGTGTGTTGTGAACAAATTACGGTCTGTAACAACAACTCCGTTTCCCTGAAAAGGTTGGGCCGTTGACATCATTGGTCCAGGATTTGCGTTCTCAATGGCCCGATTAGGGGAAAATGGCGGCTGTGGTCCAACCTTTTCGCGAAAACCGAGTTGTTGCTGTATACTGCAAACAGGCATAGCATGTGTCA
This sequence comes from Lota lota, assembly GCA_026745465.1. Classification (NCBI taxonomy): domain Eukaryota; kingdom Metazoa; phylum Chordata; class Actinopteri; order Gadiformes; family Lotidae; genus Lota; species Lota lota. Next base: position 205,636 of record JACYXH010000292.1, on the reverse strand, counting down.
GTTACCTTTTAAAGTTTTCTTGTGAAATAAGTTAAGCTGTTGACTGAATGAGTTGGTTCCAAGTATCAAACTCACCTACCCCCAGTTCGATCTATGAACCCAATGAAGTGTTATACTTATGATTTATTGGAATAAAAGATATGCCCAGTAGCACTGTGATTGCCATGTTCTCCGACTGGTTATGGCTGAATTGTTGCTGTGTTCAGGTGGTGAGCCGCGTTGCTGCCCAGCAAGGCTACGACTTGGATCTGGGCTATCGGCTTCTGGCCGTTTGTGCTGCGAACAGGGACAAGTTCACTCCCAAATCAGCAGGTAAGCCCACCGTTTTGTTTTGCTCTAATATAAAAAGCAGATTTTCCCACGTTCTCCTGGAGAAAGCGTGTCTAATTGGATAATGGTCGTTTTTAGTTTAGTTTTATGTATACGGAGGATTTGTACCAAAGCTTAACTGTGCACAAGTTTGAAGGAAATCCAAAGTACAGAAGCTACCCGGTTATTCGACTGGGCAGCTCCCCTTCTGGCTCCGAGTACAATCTACTCTTTGTTTTCAATAACTGTTGAGCTAAATATTTTTCCTTGTTTGAGAGCACTACAAAAAATATTACCTTCTATTCTTGTTGTTGTTTAACTGCCGGTCTCTTGTGTGTGAACAATCAAATCCTTTTGTGTTTTATGTTGTGGTCTAGCTTTTTCCATCGAGAACATGGTTGACATTGAGCAGTACAAGAGCAATCCTCAACAGTTGATTTTTATTGTATCAATGCAAACGGTTATTGGATTACAAAAAACAAAACAAAATGTCGCAGGCAATATCTTCATGGTTTTCTTTGCCTTTATGCAGTGGGATTGACAGGGCATTGTGATGGTCTGCTATCATTGTTATCAAACGTGGAAGGCAGCATGTCAAGCCATGGTGCAAATGAAGATGTACTGGGTGTCGGTAGCACAGCAGATAGCTAACGTAACAGCAAACATATTTTCGCAGTCCCAGAGCAATCTTTGATTTGTGGTTTCCACCTGTCTTGGGTTATAGGAGGGAAATGTGTTACGCAATTCCTATTGGAGGCTTCTGGCCCTTTCTTTCTCTTCCAGTACCGTGACATGGAATCTGAACACACACACACTGTTTAGATTTTGTTTGTGTGTGTGTGCTGTTCTGATTGATGTCGTTCAGTGGGTTTTTCTCTGATGGTATAAAATACGTTAAATCCTATGACATCACTCTCGTGTCAGCCGCTAGAGGAATATGTTCTCTCTCTCTCTCTCTCTTTAGCTTATCCATCTTTCTCTTTCTTGCTCTCTCGCTCTCACATCACTCTCATTTTCATTTCTCACTCACTCACTTACTCACAACTAGTATTAGCTACTCGCTACCCTAATGTGTTTCATTTCATATCCCAAATCCCCATGGAACCGCCCATTAAACGACATTCATGCACAATTATGCATTTAATATATATACTTTGAATTGCCCAGAAGAGACATTTCTGAGACGGATAAGTAAAGGTCACTCTGTGATGGAAAATCCCGGCAGAGAGACTCTGCTCCGAGGCCATGTCGGTGGGGCCCAAATGATGGAGAGAGAGAGAGAGAGAGAGAGAGAGAGAGAGAGAGAGAGAGAGAGAGAGAGAGAGAGAGAGAGAGAGAGAGAGAGAGAGAGAGAGAGAGAGAGAGAGAGAGAGATGGAAAAAGTGATAGTGAGAAAGAGCCCACACCAGCACTGTTAGAAGCTCCCTCCTACGGGCCCCCAGGGGCCGGCCGCGCTGCCTGGTATCCAGCAGGGCCGTTGCCCAGCGACAGCGAGAGAGAGAGGGAATCACATGGGGTCAAGATTGGCGGCAACAGGTCGGTCATCCAACACCAGAGTCGGGCCAGAGCCAGTGTCTGCCGTTGAACAAGGAGGAGGAGGTGGATTGTTGCAGTCCCTTAAAAACACAGAAAAAAAACGCAACACACAAAGGACTTTAGCAATAGAGTGGATTGCAGGGAAGGATGAGAAAATGTTGTCAATGTTCCAACGGGGACATTCGGAAGACCTCCATTTGTCTCCTAAATTGTGAACTCAGTACAAATCTATTGCGTTCGCTTCAAACATGGCACACCAAGGCACAGTTGGGCCTCCGTCAAGTAACTCCTGTTTGCTGCTTATCTCCCTGCTTACAAAGACACCAGAGTTGCCTGATTGCCTGCCTTTGTCTCATAGATACAACATGAATGGATGCCCGCAGGTTTCTTTTATACACACCAATGCGCTGGTCAACAGCCAATCAAATATCTCAATCTGTTGTATAGATAAGGTGGGAAATGAGTGTGGAATGTAGACCTCCCTGTTAAGAGCAATGCTAGACGCCAATAACGAGCCTGAAACAAAATAAGAGGTCGACTTTCAACAAACAGAGTTGGGTTTGATTTGAAATAACTGCAGTGTACTGCAGTGTGGTGGACGGTTTGAGTTCTGTTACGTCATCCGAAGTTATTCTCCAGAACACGGAAGAAAGTTAAAATATATGCTGAGCGAGAGGGGTGAAGAGCTAATCTCAGCAATAAGAAAATCAATGTTGATTTAGTAGCTGACTGAGTGCAGCTAAAAAGAGATTGTATGTATGGGAGGTAAAAAAGGATCTGTCACATAATACCAATAAATTATAAAACTGCTGTTGTTCTATAGTGGTGTGTGTACAGATCTCAAAGCAATATAGATTATTTTTCCAGAGTACCGGTATTAACAACAAATGAATGGATGTAAGGACCAGAGAAGTCAATGTAAGCATAGATTGAGTTAACCTGAGGTGATTCGTGGTTGTGTTTTGCTAGTTTTAGCTAAATCTTCTAGCTTTAGTGTTAGCTATATTACGTTTTACAGGTGGCCTACGGTGAAGGGCGGGACACACTGGGGGTGGGGGAGGGGATTTAGGCCTACTCTTGTCTGTTAGCCGTGGCCTCTTTGTGAACAGGATTAGCCTTCTTCATTAATCTGTGATTACGGATACCATTTTACCACAGGGAGCAAAGCCGCGCACGTGAGCCCCTGTCGTTGTTCAAAGAAGAAAAGCTCACTCGGTCTGTATGGGTAAGTCTATCGAGGACTTCCACCCCCCCCCCCCCCCCCCCCCCCCCCCCCCCCCCCCCCCCCCCCCCCCCCCCCCCCCGCGCACTCTCTCTCATTAAAGGGCCCCTGTATCGCTCATTTCATTAGTGTCATACACTTGTTCATCGGAAACAAGTAGACGAAACCCTATGTGGCTAGAAGTGGTTCGGTCCCCAGTGGTTTAGATTGAGGCGCATAGGCGCGATTCCTGCTCTTTGTGGTGCATTCCAAATTGCTTTGCGCCTCAGTAGGCTTCCGGAATTTCTCGATTTGTAAAGCGTGAAAAGTGGAAAGCACCACCGCGCAACGCTTGGAGGGGGGAGGGCGGCCAACGCAGGAGTTTGTTTATTATCGTTTGCTCTCGTGTAACAAATGTCTGGTAAATGGAACGTTGCAACATCTCAACGGCTAATTAGTTGGTCACACCCTTCCTCCTTATACGAGTGTAGTTGTCCTTTTAAATTCCCTCGTTCGTTATGATCTCCAGACACCTGTGCTCGTTTAATTGAACACTGCGCATGTCGTCTCAAAATGTCAACGCCACAAAATATCTCCTCCAACAATCGGGCAACACAGTTCACTTTTCGTCTCGTGAAATTGTTTTGACTCAGAAGGTTATCATTCTTCTGAGAGTCTGTGAGACTTCAGCGAATTCTTTTATTTTATTTATTTTTTGGCCTTTTATCATTGAGAGACTATAATTAGGCCGGTCACTGTGTCTTCAACCACATCAGAATCTGGAATTAATTATCTTTTGACCAAATTGTATTTCATATTTAAAATGATTGTTTTTGTCAATTGTAGTTCTTTTTCACTTTCAGCTGAACTTACGCCGAAGCCGATTCCAAAAGTAAACGTTCCTAAAACAAAGACGATAAGAAATGGGACGCACGTCACAGCAACATTGTTTTCCCAAGATATCTCGCTAAAGACACAGCAGTCAAGACAGGCTGCTCATCAAAACTGTGGAAAGAGTCCGGGTTTCTTTGATTTGTATATTTTACTGAAAATCTTTGTTGGTGGCCATGACCATGTTTGACCGAGAGCCGCAGTTGAATTGAACCACGGACTGCGTTTAAACAAAATACTACAAAATATTCAATGGTGATTCAGAGCACAGTTGCCCTTGTGGAGCCTCTTAACAGTTTATAGTCTGCCAATAATTAATTGTGTCAGGGCACGCTTGTATATTTATTAAGTCTTCATCTTCATCCTTAACCGTGTTTAACTTAATTTCTGAATAAATTGACATCCGGTAAAAGAAAGAAATCGGCTGCTGAAAATCATGGGCATTATCACCATGAGTCATGTCGTTATTTATCTCATATGTATCTTAAACTCGGATTCATGTGCGCCAAACATGAGGATCCTCCCCTCTCAGACAGCCCTGATGATGACAGGCCCAGATCTGTGCACCAGAGAGCCCCCCCCCCCCCCCCCCCCGTGGTCTTAATCACCACTGCTCACAGGATGGATTAAGTCGACAGTTTTCATCAAGTTGCCAGTCCCCATCATCGGGTGGAATGGGATTGTTGGATTAGCTCAATTCAGTACTCAATATACCAGTCTGAACCATTTCAGTCACTGGTTTTTGGCGAGGGACAGCTTTCTTTGTTTTGGTGTGTGTGTGTGTGTGTTTTTCATCAGTTTAAGAAAGGTTGCTTAAGTGAAGTGATTGAGGCTTCTCCTTCGTGGCCCTGGACAAGGGCCAAGACACAGGCTGTCAAGCACATTAGGCACCGCCCCCTTCGCAAGTTTGAAATGTGAGCTGCCTGCATTTTTTTCTTTCCACCTCCTCTCGCTCTCTCTCCATCTCCCCCCCCCCCTCCCCCCCCACACACACACACACCCATCCCTCCCTCCCTTTCCCTTCTGGCAAAGTGGCTGTGGCTGCTTCTGTGTGATGTGTGTGTTGAGAGAGCGAGCAATGGATCACTAGACAGAAAAAGAAGATACATCAATAACAGCTGCATACAGTCGAGGTGAGGAGATAAGCATTTGGTGCTCTCTCTCTCTCTCTCTCTCTCTCTCTCTCTCTCTCTCTCTCTCTCTCTCTCTCTCTCTCTCTCTCTCTCTCTCTCTCACTCACTCTCACACACTCTCTCTCACACACTCTCACTCTCTCTCTCACTCACACACTCACTCTCACACTCTCTCTCTCTGTCTTTAACCCTTCAGTGCCTGCTGAGGCCTGGTTCCTTGTTGAGTGTTGAATTATTAGTGGCGATGCCATACCTTTTGTGTGTGTGTTTGTGTGTTTGTGCTTGTGTGTGTGAGTGTCTGGTCCCTGGTGTGCCTGCCTTTTCCTGCCTGTTAGTGCTTCATGAAGTCAACCCACCACCACCGCTACCTCCTCCCTCCCTCCACCTCCTCCTTCCTCCTCTGTCCTCTCTTTCACAGTTTATCCCTGTTTTCCCTGCCGCTGTCTCTGGGGTGTTTGCTGCCTCACTGCAAAGAGGCTGGTGGAGAGTACAGCAGGAGCCCATTACCACAGACTCCATCTGTGATTGGTTTTGCCTATGAAACAGGGAAGAGAGGGGGGGAGAGAGAGAGAGAGAGAGAGAGAGAGAGAGAGAGAGAGAGAGAGAGAGAGAGAGAGAGAGAGAGAGAGAGAGAGAGAGAGAGAGAGAGAGAGAGAGAGAGAGAGAGAGAGAGAAGGGGGGAGAGTGAGATCAGCCATGAATAATTGATGTGTATTGTGCAGTTGGTCGCCGGACACGCCGAGAGAGGGAGAGAAAAAGGGAGGGAGAAAGAGAGAGAGAGAGACTGCTGCTCTGAGACATGGTTATGGTAGCAGGTTAGGGTGGGTGGAGGGGGATGCAGAGAGCCAGTCTTCTCACAGAGAGAGAGAGAGAGAGGCTTTTAAAATAGCTACTGGCTCCAACAGAGCACAGATTATGGCTGCCCGGCATCACCTTTGTTCTGCTCTTGCTGGTTTTCCCGCGCTGCAGAGGAAAGCAGTGTTTCTGAAGACACTGCACACAGCCACCGCCCCCCTCCCCCCCAACCTGCCGCTCTGTTGTTTATCTGCTGTGTACCGTCTTCTGCACGGCAACCAGCACAAGACACCCACGGGTGCAAGGGCACCCGCAGTTTGGTTATGCTTGGATGAATGTGGGTGACGTTTTACGGGTGAAGGAGGAGATGGGGTGGGATTGGGAACGCATTTGAGTTGGCGTTGGCAGGGATGGGGGGGTGAGAGGGAAGGTGGATGTCTTACTTGGTGTAATGTTGCAATAGTTTACCATGTTGGTGGTTGTAGGTGGTGGTGGTTGCAGTTGTTGTGGTGGAGGTTGTAGTGTTAGTGGTGGTTGTGGTTGCAGTTGTTGTGGTGGAGGTCGCAGTGTAAGTGGTGGTGGTGGTGGAGGTTGTATTGTTGCTGGTGGTTGTTGATGGGGGTGGTGGTTACAGTGGTTGTTGTGTTTTTGTGTTTAGGGTGGTGGTTGTGGTTGCAGTAGTGGTGGTGGAGGTTGTAGTGTTGGTGGGGGTGGTGGTTACAGTAGTGGTGGTGTTGTAGAGTTTAGGGTGGTGGTTGTGGTTGCGGGGGTGGAGCTCATAGTCTTGTTGGTGGTAGTGGTGTTGCAGTTGGTGGGTGGGGGTGATTGGGTGGGTGTTTTTGAACCCCTTGCCTTGCCCGTGAACCAGGGGAATGGAGTTTTGACGGTGTGTCACTCGGCAGCTCCACATGATAGAGTTGCAGCAGCTGACTGCCACAGTGTGACCCACTTTGCCTTCGCTCACACAGACGGGGTCAAAGCGGCCTTGGTTATCCCCTGGAGTCTCGCAAGCCTATCGGAGAGCTGAGTTCAATTCCCCCGCTAGACGATCGGTGGCTTTGATGGCCCAGACAGACGGCAGGAGGTTTTTTTAATAGACGGAAAGCGTTTAACATAACTCATATCTGAGGTGTCATAATAACTGCTAATAAAGTGTTAGATGCTGTGCTTCAAAGGCGCTTTAACTCAGGAATCAAGATTCTTTATTTCTCTTTAGTTTCTCCTTGCTTGATCAGACATGACATGACGTTTTTATTTGTTTTGGGGTGTCTCTCTCGCTCTCTGTCTCTGTCTCTCATCAACAAAGCCTCGCTCACACGGTATTGAGTCATTCATAATACACTGGCTCCTGAGTTTGGGAACAATTACATTTTTCATAAATGATCTTTCGTCTAGTGACATGCTGGAACAAGAGGTTCCCTGGGACGGGCAGCAAGTCTGTCTTGCTTGCCGTTCCAACCCATCATTATCTTTCCATCTGAGTCAAATGTGATCTACATCGGCTAGAAAGAAACAAATCGGTGTGTTTTAAGCCGAACTGGCATTATAGACGCGGAGCAGAAATCTGATGCAAATTGAATATAAGGGGGCTATAAGTTAATATGACAAATTGACTTTATACTATCTTGGCCTCTCTCTGACAAGCATCTTCTCATGGCGTAGGAGTGGGGAAGCGAGGGAATCTGCTGCCAGATCCAATACTCTTGTGGTCCGACGGCTCGCTCAGAGAGCGACCGCGGCTTGCTCCATTGAGTGGGCGGACCATCACTTGCTCTTTCAAATCCTTCGGCCGTTTTGTTTGGTGAAAACAAGCCAGACTCGCGCTTGGCTCAGTGTGCCCCGGCTTGCTTCATACCTGAGGTCAACGCAAAGGAACGCGGGTTCTTCAATAGCACGCCTCGTGATTTAGATCGCAAGGGAGAGCTAAAGACTGCGTAACCGGTGCATCATAGATCAGCTAATCTTTCGTTTTGGTCTCTTATCCGTCTGCCTGATGATTTGTAACGGCATGTATTTCTGAAACGATGTCGATGCGTCGGGTGAGACATCGGCGTGATCAGCCTAGGATTACTCCCCCGCAGAGAGCTTAAGCAACATAAATTTTTTTTTAAACACCCTATCACCTCATAGATGGGGTGTGTGTGCTATCAACTATCAGCTCCATGATCAACTGTCTTGTTTGTCTGTCTGTCTGTCTGTCATGTCTTGTTTTTATTGCATTGACTACATCAAGGAATGTGTTGCCTCTCTTTTGCATCTAAAGTCATAGTAAAAATGTGAACATTTGAACCCCACAGAATCCCACACCTGCAGGAGATGTCAGACAGATTCAGGTATTGGTTGTGTGCCGAAGTGCCGTACAAAACAAAACAAAAACATAAGCATTGGCTGGACCCTTACCATCCCCATCCGACACACACACACGCACACACATGCTGTAAGGATTGCACAGACATTGGCTGCTGTTCTGTTATGTTGTTGGAGTTTTATGAAGCATGGTTGTTTACACATTGTGGTTGTTGATTTATATATATTGATTTATTTCATGTTATTATTATTTGGATCATTATTATTTATAGATTTCTTGCCACATTACACATTCCTCTCATGAGCTTTTCAGCGTAGAAGTCATCCAGAGAGCATGTATTTTCAAATGACGTTATATTAGAATACTAGCTCGGTGTGAATGTACGAATCAAGGGGTAGGTTTTCTGAAGGATGGGATAACGTAGGAGTTTCACTGTGACCAGTTTGGCCGATGTTGGCACCCATAGAGCCAGGTGTTATTCAGACTGGGGGTGGTGGGGTGGGGTGGGGGGCGGGGGCTGTTTGCACATATGGATCCCTCTAATGAGCCTGGCGGGGATGGGGGCACCAGGACCCCTACTCGTGCTTCTCCAGCGTGTGTCTGTCTCCCCGCACCTCTGAAGGCGGGCTATGACCGCCGTGCATGCTGTGAAAAGGTCACAGGTGAATCAGCCACCAGCGTGTGCCAACACGCTACTACCGGCTTTATCCCCCATCCCCTCCTCCTCCTCCTCCTCCTCCTCCTCCTCCTCCTCCTCCTCCTCCTCCTCCAGCGAGGTGGGCACTCTTGTCTGAGCGCATCTGCTCCCAGCCTAATTAGTATCATTGCAGACGAGGGTTTAAGCCCCGCCCTTCTTTAATAGCCGCCTGTTGCTCGGGGAAACGGGTCTGGCTCCTGGCGAAGGCTGTCACCCTGCCCGCTCTGCCTATCCGCTAATCTGCTTAGAGAAGCGCGCATGCGGTTAAACACACACACACACACACACACACACACACGCGCGCGCGCGCGCTTGCATGCACGCACGCACGCTCTCGCTCTCGCTCTCTCTCTCTCTCCCCCCCCCCTCCCTCCCGGTCGGAGGAGTCTGCCTTTGTGAAGCCGCTTGGCCCACGTCAAAGAGGAGCCGCTGTCTGCTGCAGTGAAAGAGAGACAATCTCAGATCTCAATTGAGCGTTTGTTTGGGTTCATTTTTTTTTATAATCTGCTGCTGACAAACGGATTTGTCACCCACACATTTGCTACGTTGTGTATTGTGTAATCGTTTATTCCCAAACAGAAAAGGAAGAACTCTTTGGTGAATCATATGTGAACGTGATCGTTCATGGTAAATGAAATGTATGACTTCATTTCGCCATCTATGTCGGCCCCTTTAACTCGACTAAAGAACACATTGTGGTCGCATTGGCAGATTGGCCTCACTGGGTTAAGACATAAAGATGTAGGTTTGTAGGCAGTTTTGCTCTAAATCAGCTTACAGCCCGATGGAGAGACATGCGTTGAACAGATTTAATTTGTAGTCGAGGGATTGTTTTTAAGGATTTAATGCACAAGGAATTAATCACACCAGGGATGAAAATTCGAAAGATTTCCACCTTCATGTTATCTAAGCACCACAGTATGGCACAGCCTGTTTTTTGAGGGAAGAGATTCGTCACATACGACAAGAAAGATTATCTCTTTAAACACTGGCCTACTTAGCTAAAGGTTGGTAACTGTACAACCATTATGAAGAAATAGACTCACACACTGTTGAGGTTGGCATAAAACCAGTGCTAAGATTGCAGATATCTGCTGTTCCAGATAGTATTCACATAGCACAAAACAGATTTATCTGGAGAGGTTTAATCTCTCTGAAATCTGGCAACATCGATTTTTATTTGAAGATTTCCTCACATTATTGATTTTCATTCAGGAGCTATGCAGGTGTGTCACTTGCAACCCCTTCCACCCCAGAGATATGAATTTTCACAAACAAGCATTTTTCTTTTTTGAATAGCAGCTCTCTCGTGCTTCGAGACCCCATAAAGGAAATAGAAGTTTGGTGGATGAAGTGGAATCCTTTTTTAAATGCTTTTCGCAATAGAATCTCAGAGAGCATCAAAAGTGCTTCCCCCTTATCCTCCAGTCTCACCATACACAACACAACACATGTCAGGGCGGCAGCCCCAGATACACTCACAGTCCGTGGCAGCAATCACTTCTTTTTCTTCCCTTACTTGTTTTTCCTCCACCACATGGCCACATATGCTCCTGGCCTCTGCAAAACCTCCTTGGGACTGGCCCAAGCATCTCTTTTCTTTCTCTCTCTCTCTCTCTCTCTCTCTCTCTCTCTCTCTCTCTCTCTCTCTCTCTCTCTCTCTCTCTCTCTCTCTCTCTCTCTCTCTCTCTCTCTCTCTCTCTCCCCCCCCCCCCCCCCCCCCCCCCCCTCCCGGATGGACATGGCACCACAGTGTGGCCATGTGGCCAGTCGAAGGGTTTGTATTTAAAGCCGGTTGGGCAGCAGTAGTGCTGAAGTGAACCATAAAACCCAGCCAACATGTCTGGCTCCCCATGAGGCCACCGGGTGAAGCACTCAATGGCCAGGCTCCGACCACACTGGAGAGAGAGAGAGAGAGAGAGAGAGAGAGAGAGAGAGAGAGAGAGAGAGAGAGAGAGAGAGAGAGAGAGAGAGAGAGAGAGAGAGAGAGAGAGAGAGAGAGAGAGAGAGAGAGAGAGAGAGAGAGAGAGAGAGAGAGAGAGAGAGAGAGAGAGAGAGAGAGAGAGAGAGAGAGAGAGAGAGAAAGAGAAAGAGAAAGAGAAAGAGAGAGAGAGAGAGACAAAGAAACAGAGTGAGAGAGCTGAGTTGAGACAAAGACGAGTTGCCGAAAAGAGGCAGTAGCACTCTGTCCTAGAAAAGAGTGCTATGGATTATGTAGCATTCTTTTTTTATAGAAATTTCTATGCCAGTCATATTTGTTATATTTCTTTATATCTGTGGCTCTATTTCATCTTGGATGAAGGTACAACTCCAAGCTCCAACTGCTTGCATGTCCTCGTGTTCACATGGGTTACCCATACACCACTTGCCTCCCCCCAACCCCCCCAAGCTATGAAAAGTGCTGGCAGGGAGATGCCAGTTTGACTTTTAGAGGAGGTAGTGATGAAGTGAGTGTATTAACTCACTTGCTTTTACATCAACCTGTTCACGGTGAGGGTGCAGACGCCTTGGCTACCCCCTAGTGGGCTGAGAAGGGGGGCCGGCCTGAGATGTGGTGCATGTGGCAGGTGCTAAAAACAACGTTACACCTGTGTGCTCGCTGCCCTCTCACACCCGCTCCCCCACTCCAACACACACACACTTGGCAGCCTGAAACGTCTTTAACCTGCTGAACCCACTTGTGTTCAGTCAAAGGGACAAGAACACAAACTACACACACACACACACACACACACACACACACACACACACACACACACACACACACACACACACACCGATGCATTCCAAGCACACGGTGCTAATTCCTACTGAGTGTGGCTTCCATCACATTATCAAATTGGCATCGCTGAATAACGTGTGGCATCTGGGCGAACACAGAGAGAGGTCTGATGGTGGCCAGGCAGGGGGTTCCGGAAGGGGGGGGGGGTCCAGGCCGGTGGCCGTGTCAGAGGGTGGGGATGATTTACGATGAGACGACGGACCCTCCGTTCACTCCTGCAGCCTAGAAGGGCTTCCCTACCCGCCCACTATTCAAACTGACTTCATTCATTCGGTAGACTAGAGTATAGTAGAGTAGGCAAGGGAGGAGAGAACGAATCGCAGGGGGCCTGGGGTCGGATGTTGAAAGCTGGGAGCTTCCGCAAACCGGCATGGGAACCACAGAACTGAATTCCACCAGCACCTTGTTAGCTCGTCGCTAACTCCGGTGGATGTTAGCTTGCCTCGCGCACCTCTCTTGACCTCCTTCTTCCAGGCCACCGGAAGGCCGTGATAAAAACAGGTTTCCACCCACACCTTGTTAGCTCTTTGATAATGCTGGTGGTTATTAGCTTGCCCGGTGCGCCTCTTTTGTCCTCCTTCTTCTGTGTGTTCCAGCAACTCCCCACCTGGGATGCTTCTGACTGGGGGGTGGGCGTTGTTGTTATCTGTACTGTGAGTCCCACGGTCACCGTGCACCGTACCGCGAGGTGATCGAGTGCCTGCTGGGAGATGGAATTCAAGGGGGTGGGGGGGTAAGGGAATATAGTGGATATAGAGTTTGGTGGATGGGTGGGTGGTGCGCAGGGTTCACGAATGAGGGAGCAGGTGTCCATGAGCTGGGAGAGGCGGAGGAGGAGGAGGAGGAGGAGGAATGGGCGGAGAGGGGTGAAGAAAGGAAGCCCTTGGCATTCTTCCATACCTGCTGCCTCCAAACCAGTTCCCTGCCAGTGGAAGAGAGGGGGGAGGGAGGGAGGGAAGAAGGAAGGTAGATGTAAAGCAAAGGGAAATCGTGAATTGATTTTATCATAAGAGAAGGTAAAATCACAAGGGGCTGCTTTAAAACACTGGAGAAGGCCCATTGTTTGGACTCAATACTCTGTGGAAGGTTCTGCTTTGGTCCAAATGAGTCTCTTTTTGTTTTGGTTTGTTTGTGAACAGATGCTGTTAGTGCTCATCTTTTCCCTTTTTTTTATGAGAAAGAAAGTGGGTATAAAAATGTGAAAAAAGACTTGTTAGCGTGGTGGATGTGTGTGTGTGTGTGTGTGTGTTTGCCTGCGTGCATGCACGTGCGTGAAAGCACCATGTCTGTGTGTGTGTCAGTGGGTGGGGATGGGAGTAGCATTATCATTGGAAAGAGCATTGAACAACTGTCAGGGACGCAGTCCATGTCATTTGTCATGTCTCCCTGGGGTAGGGCTAGGGAGAGTGAGTGAGTGTGTGTGTACGTACGAGGGGGGGTTTGTGCACCATGACAGCAACCTGGAAGCTGCATCAGCCTCAGCCTGTGTGTGTGTGTGTGTGTGTGGGTGGGTGTGGGGGAGCCGCCCATCTCGTCCCGGCAGATGTATTTCTGCTGACCTCTCTCCCTGCTGCGGCCGTCAGAGGCCACGCAGCTGAGCACCAGAATATCAATACGGCTCAGACACACAAGCGCACCGGGGGCCTCTAGGGGCCCCTGGGATCGTATGTGCGCAAACCCCCCCCCCCCTCTCTCCCTCACGGATCCGCCGCCGCTGAATGGGAGACCAAGGCCAACGTGACGTCTGATTAGCTCCACGTTTCTTATAGTGGCAAGTATTCAAAGGCAGTGAAACAGTCTTGTTTTGGGGGGGGGGGGGGGTTAGGCCGCTCTCGACTTCCCGACACGCCACATGTGAACTTGTGTTGTCTCTGACTGGATGACAACGCACCCCCTCTTTAACACAGGCTGACGTTTGGACAAGGTAGTCATTTTGGGGGGGGTGATAATCCTCAGTTTTTTATGTAATGGTGGGTTAGAATAATTCCCCTTGAAGACAGGGGGCGGTAGCTTCTCCCTCACTCCCTCTCTTCACCTCTCTATCTCCCTCACTCTCCACCTTTGTTTCTCTGTCTCTCCCCCCCCCCTCTCCCTCTCTATCTCCCTCCTCTCTCCCTCCCTCTCTCTCTGCGAGCTATCCACTGATGTCACCTGAATGCTCAGTTTTGTCATTTCTGCTTCTTTCTTATTTTTCTCACACTCACCCCCCCCCCCCCCCCCCTCCAACCACATTCCCTCCCATGGCGGCAAACTGTCCTGCGGCTGTTGGTGTCTGCCACGGTGTGAAATGAGGACACAGCCCCTACCCCCATCCAGCACCCCTCCACCTCTCCACCCATCACCCCTCAACCTCCCCCCCACCCCCCACCATCCCTGCACCTCCCTCGACTCCATCCAGCCAGACAACCAATCTCGCAGCGGTACTGTTTTGGGTCGGGGTGGGGGGTGGGGGAGTGAGTCTCTGCTGCAATCGAAATAGCAGCAGAGACGTGTTTATCCACAGTGTTAGAGGGGAGAGAGAGAGAGAGATGGATGAAGAGAAAGAGAGACAGAGTTAGCCCTCGTTGTTAAGAGAATAATCGGACCTAATTGAGCTGTAACACGCTGGCAGGTCGCCAGAGGCACCCCCCCCCCCCCCCCCCCTTCCCGCCCTTGATTGGACAACTCGCTGTGAGAGTGAAAGAGAGAGAGGATGTATATATGTCCTACTAAAAGCCCTTTCCTCCTCCTCTCCTACTTGACTCCTGTGTGATTTGAATCAGGACCAGCCCTAGCAACAATCCGTGTGTGCGTGTTTTATCTTTTGGCGGGCGGGGGGAGGGGGGGGGGGCATTCTGATTAAAAGGCAGCCACCCCCCAGCACGTCCTTCAAGGCAGATGATCTGTAGTCAAGCCACCCGAAGAAGACCACAGCAGGTCCGTTGGCACCTGTCATGCCAACAGCATAGAGACACAGCTGCCTCCAGTCCTGTGCCCTGTGTTGCTTTTAAAGGGGAGGAGAGAGGAGGGGAGGAGTGGTGGAAAGTAGGTTGAGGGACAGAGGGGAGGAGAGGGAAAGGAGAGTGGAGAGGAGGGAGATGGGAGAGGAGGGAGATGGAGGAGAGGAAGGAGAAAGGAGAGGAATGAGGATGGGATTGGAGAGGAGAGAAAGGCGAATGAGGGAGAGTAGGGAGAAAGGAGAGAGGAGGGGATGGGAGAGAGGAGAGGAGGGGATGGGAGAGAAGAGGCGGGAGAACGGCGAGTAAAGGAGAGAAGGAGATGGGGGAGGAGAGGGAGAGTGGAGAGGAGGGAGAGAGGAGACTGCTAGCACCATCTGTACTCGTCCTTTGTATTCCAGTCCTGGTCTTTAGCGCGATGTGATGCTGCTGTGCGCCGCTCGCTGCTCACAATGTAAGAAGAGGTGCCTTGTGGGTAGTGAAGCCTCTAGTGGGCTGTGGGAGAGGATAAGGTGTGTGTGTGAGTGTGTGTGTGTGTGTGTGTGTGTGTGTCTCCACTTAAATTCGCTTTTAGTTTCACACTACGAAATTTGGCACTCAGAGGACATCTTGTGTCTATTTATTAGGAGTGTGTGTCTGTGTATGAAAGTGCATGTTTGCACAAACACACACCACATGAATGGAAGAGTGCCAGGGACAGTATTTTTTGGTCCATGCATGAGGAGTCATCTACTGTGTGTGTGTGTGTGTGTGTGTGTGTGTGTGTGTGTGTGTGTGTGTGTGTGGATTGCCACGTTTATGACGGAAGTAGGGGAAGCTGTTGTTTGTTCTACCAGCTCTCTCTCTCTCTCTCTCTCTCTCTCTCGCTCTCGCTCTTGCTCTCGCGCTCTCTCCCCCCCACCCCACCCTGTGTAATGGTAGCAGGGTGGGGTGTCCTTGTGTGTTTCGGCACCAGACCGGATCTGTCCGCCAACACCGGGTGCTGCTGTGACACCCATCACATCATTACATGCCTCCCCAACACACACACACACAAACGCACCCACGGTGCCACGATTGCCACTGATGTGACTCAGTGGATGGGGGCGGCTCCACCTTGCTTTGATAAAATCCACATTCCCTTTGTTTCTGCTGCTGAGGAAGGGTCGAGAGAGTTTCAGAGAGAGGGAGAGATATTGAAAAGGAAAGGTGGGTATTTTGTAGTGGGCTCAGTGCAAGAGATGCAGTGCAGATGAAAAGCTTATGATTTGATCAAGCGCTCTCTCTCTGGGTGTCGCTACCTACCAGAGCGGTAGGTCCAGGAAGTGAAACATTTTGTGATCCACCAGCTGTCCAACAGTGACCCCTAGTGGAGAAGAGAGGGAGTGATGCCACGCAAGGTTGAGGTCCAGAGTGTATTGCAGTACATCAAACACCTCATTGAATTGTTTTAGTTTTTTATTTTCGCTTTGGTCTTGAAGGGAATTTCTTTACATCGTTCTGCCAGCGGGGCCATTGCTTTTGAATTTGTTTTTCCTCGCCTCCTTCTGTTCCTTTTTGTTGTTTATGTTTCATCTGCCCTCCCTGCTCTCACACACACATACAAGCTCCCCCGCTGGGAGGACTTCTGCAAAGGGGGATTGGTGTTGGAGGTTGTTATCTGTGGAGATATTTCTCACCCAAGTGAGACGCTACAGCGCTAATCTACTCTTCCTCCTCCTCCTTGCTCCTCCTCTTCCTCCACCTCCTTTCTCCTCTTCCTCCTCCTCCCCCTCTCTCTTCATCCTCCTCCTCCTCCCCCTCTCTCTTCCTCCTCCTCCCCCTCCTCCTCTCCCTCCTCCTCCTCCTCTTGCCTCCTGTTCCTCCTCCAGCTCTACTGTCCTCCTGGTGTGAGGAGCTGGGACGCCTCCTCCTGCTTCGCCACCAGAAGACCCGTCAGAACGAGCCCCCTGGGAAGGTCCCCATGCAGCCCCCCATGAACTCCATGAAGCCCGGACTCTCACACGGGTCAGTGTCCACGCCACGAACTCTGGTGTGTGAGTGTGTGTGCATGTCATTGTGTGTGTGTGTGTGTGTGTGTGTGTCTTTGTGTGTGCATGCATGCAATTCATGTGTGCATATATACATGTGTGCATGCAGCAGGTGGAGTGTATTTGTGTGTGTGTTTCTATGTCTCCGTGTGTTTGTGTGTCATTGTGTTTGTGCACGTGCATGTGTGTGTGTGTATGTATATTTGTCTCCGTATGTGTCTGCGTGTCTGTCATTGTGTGTTTGTCTGAGGGTGTGTGTACATGGAGCCAGTGTGCATGTGTTTCTGCGTGGTGTGTGTTTGTGTGTGTGTGTGTGTTTGTATATGTGTCTCTGTATGTATCTCCGTGTGTGTAATTGTGTGTTTGTCTGAGGGTGTGTGTACATGCAGCCAGTGTGTTTGTGTGTGTGTGTGTGTGTGTGTGTGTGTGTGTGTGTGTGTGTGTGTGTGTTTATGTGCGTGTGCGTCCCCAAGGAGAAGGGACAACCCTCTCCTTCTCTGTGCAGACTCCCCTGCTCCTCATGGATCAGTGAGCAAGACACACTGTCACACTCAGCGCCTGCCACCGGTCCAACAGCCCATAAAACACGCAGTTAATCATTACAGTGCAGCATATCGCCATCGTGGTAGAACATACCAGAGTCTCAACCATAAAACACATGTCTGTCTGTCCCTACTCGACATTAACGAAGATACATTTATGCGTCACGGTGCGTGTGTTTCACATAAAGACAGTGTTGGTACAGTCAGTGAAGTTGGTCTGTCTCCCTTTGGTCTTTTTGTATTTTGTTGTGCTGACACCGCGGGTCGTGTTCTGTCTCTCGCAGTGATGGGTCCTTTCCCTACGACTCGGTGCCATGGCAACAGAACACCAATCAGCCGCCGGGCTCGTTGTCCGTGGTGACCACCGTGTGGGGCGTGACCAATACGTCCCAGAGTCAGGTGAGGGCTGATTCACTCACACACACACGCACACATACACACACACACACACACATTTATCTGAGAACAGAAAAATACCCCTCGCTCTTTCATTCTCTCTCTTGCTGTCTTAGTCACTCTCTCCCCCTCATATTTGGTTCTTTGTTGCTTTCTCTCATTGAGAAATAGCATTGCTTAGTATTCTCATAGTCTTGATGTCAGTTGTTACACAAAGGATAAGGAGTGTTTCTTGACACGCTGTTTGATTTGAATTGGTAATTACATTTACTATTACATTTTGGTTATATTGTCTTGTATTTGTAGAATTTAACCACTGGAATAAGAGGGAAAGCGATAAATGATGCACAATCCAATAGAAAAGTTATTTAGTTGAGTTAAATGTGATGCTAATTAGAAGTGTTCATCACAAATTATGACTTACATTAAGGATATTTATACAATAATATATATTCAGTTGGCAGAAATGTATTTGACCAGAGGAGTTTTCAGACATCCAACTAAAAACCTAAACTGCATGTGTATTACTATCCATGTTGATACATTATATGTTTTGTCTCTGTATTCCTCATAGGTGCTGGGAAATCCCATGGCCAACAACAACAACCCCATGAATCAAGGGGGAAACCCCATGGGCTCGGGGATGCCAGGGAACAACCAGGGCATGAACTCCCCGCAGTTCCCAGGGCCCCAGCAGCAGTTCCCCAACAAAGGCAACCCCAACCAGGGCTACATGCAGCAGGGCATGTACGGGAGACCCAACTACCCTGGGGGAGTGGGCTTCGGTGGCAAGTGAGTCCATGCCCCATGGTGGATTAAAGGGGTCTAAGCTCTGGAGTCTAGGCCTAGAGGTTCTGTGATAGGCCTTTCTGGGTTCTGTAGGGCGGGATATAGTAGTAGCTAGGGTGTTTGACCGCCAGTAAGAAAGGTCCTGGGTTCGATCCTCCATGTATGCAACCTACCTGCTGGCATCCCTGCTCACACCAGCTCCTAAAATGACCTGTATTTTAATTCCCGCCTTTTTTCATTTAATTTAATTTATTCTTTATTTAGGTCTCGGTGACACATTGAGGGAGACCCTCATTTTCATTGGTGCTAAGATTATAAAACAGAAATATATAAAATGTAGTTACAATTAGACTCATCATTACATCATGTTTAAACATTTACAATCAAACGCTTTGGTAGGAAGCGTCTGCTATATTACAAAATAAAATGACTTGCAATGTTCTTCCATGTTGCATTGTGTTTTTGTCGCGTGAAAGATATGTCCCTAAAATAAATAGAATTGACAGACAGGGCCAATAAACAGTCCACCAGACCTCCGTCCTCACTTCCTGTGTGACTCTCCTCTCTGTGCTGCAGTTACCCTGGTGGTCCCAACTCCGGACCAGGGGGCATGGGCATGCCTCCCCACTCCAGACAGCCGTCTGACTTCGCTCAGCCCGCGGCCGCTGCAGCTGCTGCCGCGGTGGCCGCCGCGGCTGCCACGGCAACCGCCACCGCCACAGCAACAGTAGCCGCCATGCAGGAGACGCAGAACAAGGACATGAACCAGTACGGACCGGTAAGGAAAGGGCTAAAGCCACTGTCACCATGTTGCCATGACAACTATGAGTACTGTTTTATTTTATTTTGTTTACAGCGAGAGAAGTATATTGATTATGCACCCCCTCCGCGTCCCTGCTGGTGTGTGTTTTTGTTGATCACAACTATTTGTAGTTCCCTGCAGTCACCACTAAACAGTCGTAAAAATGGAAGAGATGAAACTTTACAGTTGATAAGCCAACAGTATTTAAAGGATTAGATAGGAGCCCAAAGAGATTGATTATAGCAAAGAAGCCAGACGAAGAACAGTTTTTAGTACTGCAAACCGAAAGTGACGGATATTGTGTTGATGAATAGCTCTCTGTATAGAATTACATTCCAGCAGAGTAGCAATGTACAACAGAACTCAACACCCATCTGTAGAAATGTCATATGATGCCAGTGAAAAAGAATAAAGCTTCATGTTCCTTGGATTTAGTTTGAGGTAGCTCATTGTCAACAGCGGTCTGCGTTCTGAAATACGTAATACATGACCCTTCTCTTCTGCCAGATGAGTTCCTCCTTCCAAATGGGACCCAACCAGGCGTACAACAGCCAATTCATGAACCAGCCAGGTCCCCGCGGCCCGCGAACCCTCTCGGGGAACATGGGCCCAGGCATGAATGCTTCCAACATGGGCACCCCTCCCATGGGGATGAACCAGCCCAGGGCCCAGGGCATGGGGCCGTTCGGGCCCCACGGCCAGCGGATGCCCCAGCAGCAGGGCTACGTCGGGCCCCGGCCACAGGGCATGGGCATGCAGGGTATGAAGAGGCCCTACCCGGGGGAGGTGAATGAATCTTTATTTATTTAACCTTTATTTAACCAGAGGAAAAAATACTCATTGAGATTCAAAATAGATGTTTCTGTGTCCTGGCCAAGTCACGTTTCAGTGAGACTACAATCAATGTTAAATTTTGCACAGCTAATAATAATGACATCCAAGTTACCCCCAACACACAACAAGGGGTCAAGTTCATTTCTTGGAGTAAAGATGAAAATACAGTTTCCTCTATTCTAACCATCTATCTCTCTTACTCTCTGTCTCTCTCTGCCTCCCAGCCAAGCTACGGTGGGCAGCAGTACGGACCAAACAATCAGTTCCCCGGCCAGCAGGGTCAGTACCCGGCACCCAACCCCTCGAGACCGCTGCCCTCGCCCAACTACCCGGGTCAGAGGATGCCGGGCCAGCAGCTCCAGGGACAGTACCCTCCACCCAGTGCTGCCATGGGCCAGTACTACAAGGTCAGCCCGCAGTCGAGTCAAATCGAGTCCATTTTGTTCTATTTGTATGGCCTTTAACACGAAGCGCCAGCACCACTGAACCACCTTTGACGGCCAGAGTCTGGTTTGTTTGTGGCCCAGTTTTTTTGGTCGATTGAAGTACTTTGACCTGGACTTGGAGTGACCAGCCGCGCTGTCCCGCTTGCTCCACTGTTCTCCAAGGTCCAGTTTAATTGTATTATCAGGGGCTTCTTGTTGGGTCGTCTGCCCGGGGATTAACCTGTCAGCGGCGCATCACAGGTAGCTAATCACAGTGCCAGAAAAAGTGCAAAAATGTATAACCCTTCCATGAACAGAAGCTAGTCTACTGGAACTCTGCAAATCAATGGACGCAACAACAGTGAAGAAAGGGGGTGGTGACTTGCTGAACTGCTGTCGAGAGAACAGTCTGCTCTTGTAAATAAAGCGTGGTTTATTATATAAGGGGGTTATAGCGAACACATAGGGAGGCATAGATAGTCCTCACTTTAGATGAGCCCTCACAAAATACTTAACTATGAATTGTGGCGTTATACAATTTTACAATGCATTATTATCACATTGTAAATAGTTTGTAAATCATCAATTTACGCTTTATACATGATCTGATAAACCATTATCTTACTCATTTTTTATAACTAATTATGAACTGCTTACTAATGAGTATTCATACATTTTCCTGCTTTGTTTTGCTCACCCATTCACACCCATGAATAGTTTGTCTTTTTCTTGACTTTTTTCATTTTTTAACTCCCCATTAACAGCAAGAGCCACCGTTTAACGGCCAGTCGAATAACTTCTCTGGGAGTGGATACCAGTACAACCAGGGAAACATGAACGGGGTAAGGTTAATCTCTTTCACACCAAGGCAGTTGTCTAGTCTTGTATCTAGATGCTAGATCATATTAAATAAATGTACTTCAGCATGATGGCAGTTATCTAGTCTTTGCTTGGGTAGCATCTTGGAATGGCTGTGGTTAAGAGGACCTTTATACAACAGTTATTTCCAACCAAGTATTTTGATTGGACAAGGCAGCACTGAGACATTTAACTATGCATGTATCACTCCGCTTTACAGGTGTTCTAATACCCGTTATTTACATTAGCGATCGTTATCTATCTTAGATTGTCACAAACATTTCACTGCAAAGATTAACATATTTCCACCAATAACATTTTGGTTAAATGATGAACAGTTGTCAGGAGAGGCCGAAGGGGAGGAAAGACACCCGGAACGTTTAGACCTACACAAAGTAGCAAGCTAGTGTACAATAATTGTTTGGTCGTTCCTTGGCAACAGTCCAGTCCTAGTCCAGTTGCGGAACTATCGTTGGCGGATCCAAATAAGTGATTAGGCTCCGCCTGCGGCCTCGTACCTACGACCGAATCACAGCCGTGCTGATATTCAGTATGACAGCAGTATAACCTCTCATGTGATATTGCTTAATTGATAACTGACCATGGATCTCCTGTCTGCAGCCGCCCAGGCCCGTGGGGAATTACCCCCACTCACCCGTCCCGGGAAACCCCACGCCTCCCATGACGCCGGGCAGCAACATCCCACCGTACCTGTCGCCCAACCAGGACGTCAAACCCCCTTTCCCCCCCGACATCAAACCAAACATCAATGCACTTCCTCCACCTCCAGGTGAGCCCTCTCCTCTGCCTACACCGCACAGCCCAGTCCCACAGACGGAACATGACAGGAACTCCATAGTATTCACCTATTCAACTAGATCGTTTAAAGTTTAAATGAGTCCTTTAAAGGGCCAGGTGTAACACATTGATGCTCTTGTTGGGGAAGCGGTAAAGAGCTTTTAAATAATGTCCTGCCACTTTCAGATATAATCTGTGTCATATAATCATTTTGTGTACAATAAGTGCAACCCATGACATGTTTTGCATCGCTTTGCTACGTCGTCGGTTGGCGTAAGGAAGAGTATTTTGACTACAAGCTGTTTTTTTTTTATAAATATCTTCCGCCAACCAATGATAGCAAAGTGATGCAAAAATACCTTTGGTGGCACCTATCGTACACAAAAACTAATAACACCGATCATATTGGAATGTTGAACCAGTTGAAGTTGACTAGTTTGCCGTCATCTCACCTCATGCCTCCCTCTACCCCAGTGAACCCCAACGAGGAGCTACGGCTGACCTTCCCTGTGCGGGACGGGGTGGTGCTAGAGCCCTTCCGGTTGGAGCACAACCTGGCCGTCAGCAACCACGTCTTCCACCTGCGGCCCTCCGTGCACCAGACACTCATGTGGAGGTAGCCCACCACCACACACACACACACACACACACACACACACACACACACACACACACACATTCATTCTCCCAGGTTCCTCCACCATACTCTCTCTCTCTTTCTCACTCACTCCCTCAAACACACACAGGGATGAGAACTTAGCGATCCACACAGTGGAACACAAATGTTTATTCAGCATTCAGCATCAGTTTTTGACTATTCAGCTTTAACAGAAATGTGTTAGGGCTCTTTGGTTGTGTAAGATGATTAAACATCACTCTGTAACTAAAATAAATTCGGTTGGAAAGGATACTAACGAGTTCTTGGCAAGGAGGGTTCAATCGTGCCGTCTCGGGCACAATTAGTAGTTCTGGTATAGCTATTGAATGAATACATTAAGTTAGGGGCAGGACAGCCTAATGGCTAGGGTGTTTGTCTCCCAGCCGAAAGGTACTTGCTTCAATCCCCAATGTCCGTAGCCCACCCCCTTTACCTGTTCCTTAAAAATGTGTCTGGAATCCCTTTGGATAAAAGCAAAATAACTCAATAGCAAGTAGGAATTACACAGAAATATATATAATATAATTATATATTCTACTATACTACTATACTATTATTCTATTTTACTAAATATCCATATCCATATATAATGTATAAAATGCTGTAATGTTTCATTATCGTATCTTCATGAGCTTCTATAGCTGTAAAAATAAAAGTGAATTTCTACATAAAAGAAAAAAGTAAATAGTAGTAATAATAACCGATCCATAACTAACAATCATGGTGGGTGTGGTGGCTGGCAGGTCGGACCTGGAGCTGCAGTTCAAGTGCTACCACCACGAGGACCGGCAGATGAACACCAACTGGCCCGCCTCGGTGCAGGTCAGCGTCAACGCCACGCCCCTCACCATCGAGAGGGGGGACAACAAGACGTCCCACAAGCCCTTGCACCTCAAGCACGTGTGCCAGCCGGGCAGGAACACCATCCAGATCACGGTCACGGCCTGCTGTTGTGTGAGTAGTGCCCGGGAATACCGCCAGATGCAAACGGCAACGGGGTGATCTAGCTCATACGATCACGGGGGTTATAAATGTGGTCGGATCTACATTAAGATTACAAACGACAACTAGTTTCTCAATAAAAAGCAACAACTGGACTATAGAATTGCTATGGGATTTAAAGGGGATGGAGAATTATTGGTTGCATGGTGGATATTTAGACGACATTGACCAAAGTGAGAATGAAAATGGACATGTTTGCATGTTTTCTGAAGAAATGACGCTAGCAAAATTAGTAGATGAGGTATCATAACTATCTGTGTGGAGAGTGTATCTTCTTATGAACACCTTGATATCAGTATTATCACTGCAGCGCCACGACATGTGGTGTTT
Organism: Lota lota; assembly: GCA_026745465.1. Taxonomy (NCBI): domain Eukaryota; kingdom Metazoa; phylum Chordata; class Actinopteri; order Gadiformes; family Lotidae; genus Lota; species Lota lota. The sequence continues at coordinate 181,605 of JACYXH010000292.1, read as the reverse complement.
ACGTGCAAGGGAATGTCTGCAATGAAATTGGAGAACTCTATGGATTAGCAATGAAACAATACAAAAAATATATAAAATATTATACAAAAAATAACATAACATTATTATAATATTATGAATACCATTGTCATTAATTAAACAATGAGAATGGCGTGGACAATAATAACCCCACCTATGTTCTTCTCCCCACAGTCCCACCTGTTTGTGCTTCAGCTGGTCCACCGGCCCTCAGTCCGTTCAGTGCTCCAGGGCCTCCTGAAGAAGAGGCTCCTACCGGCAGAGCACTGCATCACCAAAGGTACGCAAACACACTCTCAGTCCCATAGACACACACACTGACGCAGGCTTTTTGTACCCCAGCGATGTATATATCCATATATAAATACAAAAGGGACCTATTCAAAAATAATAATCCTAATCCTTTCCTTGCATTTCTGATTTGTGATTCCTATGGCTACTCTGCACTCTGTCTAGAGGTTGTTTGTTAACTAGGTTTGGAGCTACTCTTATTGTGATTCTTGTATGCTTTGCTTGTTCTCAACGAGTCGCTTTAGTTAAAATCCTCCGCTAAATGTAAATGAAGAATGGACCCTAGTGTAACGTTTTACACCTGTAATTAAGCATTTTTACCTTTCCCCATTATATTCATTCTCTCTCTCTCTCGCTCCCACTTTCTCTCCCTCTCCCTCTCCCTCACCCCCTCTCCCTCACCCCCTCTCCCTCTCCCTCTCCCTCTCCCTCCCTCTTCCTCTCTCTCTCTCACTCTCTCTCTCCCTCACCCCATCCCTCGCAATACAGTGAAGAGGAACTTCAGTAGCGTAGCGGCATCCTCCGGCAACCCCACTCTCAACGGCGAGGATGGCGTGGAGCAGACGGCCATCAAAGTTTCCCTCAAATGTCCGATCACCTTCCGGCGAATACAGCTTCCAGCGCGGGGACACGACTGCAAACACGTCCAGGCACGTCTTAAACAGAGGAGATGCATTGCTTTATGTGCATGAGTTACCTTTTATTGGAAATATTGGGTTACCACCAGGTAACTTCAATCAAATGTTCTGGCTGCACCCCCCCCCCCCAATCTGATTGGAGTGGGAGTGGCTTGTGCAAGAGAGCGAAAGCCTGTGAGCAACAAAGCCCCGCCCAAAAAAAACTTTCGGGAGTCGGACAGTATGCATTTTTTTTATTTGGATAGTGGGCGGGAATAGCTCAAACAAGGGTGTTTGGATTTCCTTTAAAATATGTATCCATAAAGTACGTCATGTTAATTGTCTTTTTACATCTGTTTTTTGCAGTGTTTTGATTTGGAATCCTATTTGCAATTGAACTGTGAGAGGGGTACATGGCGATGTCCAGTATGCAAGTAAGTTCTAGAAACCTTAATTTACAGTATAATATATATTTGTATATGACTTGCATATACTTGATATATATAACCTTTGAAGTGCGGTAATGACAATGATGATTGAAGTGCAATTCTTTCAGATGTTAACACTGTATGTGTGTGTGGTTCACTTTTCTTCACAGTAAAACGGCATTGTTAGAAGGACTTGAAGTGGACCAGTACATGTGGGGAATCTTGAACGCCATTCAAAAGTAAGTAAACACTGCAACAAAAAAAGCACAGCAATAGCTGCTTCTGATTGACTGCCAAATGGTGTCACTTGCCTGTCATTTGAGCCTATTAAAACCAACATCTGTTTGAGTTTATACTCACTGTTGATCGACTTCAGCGTTTGGTTTACACTTTAAGAGTACACATATTTCCAGAGATTCAATATTCACCAATAACTACAAATAAAACTAACCAACTGCTTTGTAGTTCATTAAACTCCCTCGTTAAAATGTCCCTTCACTTTCTCTTTCTTTCAGCTCGGAATTTGAAGAGGTGACCATCGACCCGACGTGTAGTTGGCGGCCGGTGCCCATCAAGTCGGACATTCACATCAAGGAGGACCCGGACGGACCGCTGGCCAAGAGGTTCAAGACCATGAGTCCCAGCCAGATGATCATGCCCAATGTGATGGACATGATAGCCCAGCTAGGGCCAGGCCCGTCGCCCTACCCGCCACAGCACGGCGGAAACAACAGCGAGTACGGCGGCCAAGGTAAAGGAAAAAGAGAAATCCCAGACGCATTTTTATAAACAACCGAGATGGCTGCCGCTGATGTGTCACACATTTTGTTGCTCTGATTGGTTGTAGGTCTATCCAATTACGATTTTGGGACAGTTCAATTTTTCAAAATGTATTAACTTTGTGCATTTTGTGAGAGGTAAAGTGTGCACACAAGCACAATGAAAAGAATGTCCAGGGGAGACTTGAGAAGAAGAAGAAGTAATCTTTCCAATAACATAAATAGCATTAACTATATCTATCCACTCCTGTACTGTGGGAGCTTCAGGAAGTAACCAGCGCCTTGTGAGCATATTTTGTGTTTGTGTGGCATGTATACATTTTTTTATTTTTTTTCCAGGCAACATCTACCAGGGCCACGCAAACTTCGACTTTCCCCATGGCAACCCTGGCAGCACGTCCATGAATGACTTCATGCACGGCCCCCAGCTCTCCCACCCCCCCGACATGCCCGGCAACCTGATGAGCCAGGACAAGCCGCTCTCCCACAACATGCCAGACTCGGTGAGTTCTGCACTGCCAACACACCAAATCAGCCCATGCCTTGGTGCGTACTAGACGATTGGACGATCAGGAATGGAAGACAACCCAAGTCTGCCCAGATGAAACTATACTAAATGTTTATAACTCAAAATACTGTAGATTTGATCTCGGGTTCTTTAACGTTCTGCAAGGTCCCTGGTTTTCATATTCTCAGTGCTCGAAGTGAGAGAGCACAATATGTGTGTGATTGGTGTGTGCTCTGATCAGGACGGGACAGAAACTGAAATATTATAATTCTCACATTTTTCCCTAAAATAGTTTGTCTCTCTATCCCTAATAACAAAAAAGCAGCTCATGAATATATTTCTTTCCGGTTGATTAACTCACACCTCATTTTATTTAAGTGCTAACGCAGCTCCTTTTACTTTGACACTCAACAACAGATACCTCATCCTGCCAGCACTGACCAATCACACAGCTCCTTGCAGCAGACCCTACAGCACGGCTCTCCGCACCACGGCAACCACCCCCACCAGGGGGGTCCGCAGCTGCACCACGGTGGGCCTCCTCAGCCCTTGCGGCAGCCTCCGCCCTCTCAGCAACAACAACAGCAACAACAGCTACAGCAGCAACAACAGCAGCAGCAACAACAACAGCAGCAGCAGCAGCAACAACAACAACAACAACAACATCAACAGCAGCAACACCCCGGCCCTAACAACCACCCCCACGGGGACCTGTCCTTTAACCCCCCCAACAGTCTAGACAGTGGGTCGGGGTCGGACATGCCAGAACCTTCCTTAGATGTAAGTGTAACGGTGTGAGAGAGCGGACCCAGTTGACAGACACGGTTTACGGGCCAGCGGAGATGATTGTTGTCGTAGAAGGGTTGTTATCCTCAGCGTTAGTGCATCACCGCTGTCGTAACGTAATAATAACCTTTATTTATTTTGCCCTTTTTTAAAACAATGTTTACAAAATGCTTGACAATGAATAAATACAGAATAGAAATACAGAACGCAGAACATCGAATATGCAAATAAAACAGATCAACAATTAAGAAAAACACTAAAAGCAAACCATGGATGAAAAAAAGCAGAAAACATTTATAAAAAAGGTTTTCTGCGTTTAAGATATTGTCTTAGGAAAACTTGAAACTAGTGAAGCGTGCAAACGTTTTCAGAAAACCTTTGTACTTGAGACCTTGACTAATGCTCTCCTGTACACCCGCCCACAGCTACTTCCAGAACTCGCCAACCCAGACGAGCTGTTGTCATACCTGGATCCTCCAGACCTCCCCAGTAGCAGCAACGATGACCTACTATCGCTCTTCGAAAACAACTGAGGGCGGATATACACACACACACACACACTTTGACACTGACACACACATAAAATATAAACTTCTTGACTGCCTGGGGTTGAAACCCCCCTCCCTCACGCCCAGCTCCCCAAAAAAGCGCAAATGTTTCTCAGAACTTGACAAACACAAAGATGCACTCCCTCTCTTTTCTTCCTCATGTACAGTGTCCAGTGGCCAGCACAGATTGACTGAAAAATTGTGTTTAAACTCTTAACGTTGCGGCGCTACCAAGAGGGCCGGCCTCCCTCGCTCCTCACTCCCATACCTTGGAACTGTGCAGCTATGTTAAGTCGATTTTATATACCACACCGGTGTACGTGTGCACATTAGGAAAGTGTTTTGGTTGTAGCATTTTATAATTCATGTTTTGTTTCTTTTCAGAGAAAAAAAAAGGAATGAATTGTATAAAAGAGAAAAACATATATGTAAAAAACAAAAAAAAACTAAAAAAAAGCCCTTTCTGGCCAGTGTGAATTATGTCCGTGTTGTGATTGCCAATTTGAGACAGCCACTGAATCTCAACGAAAAAGCGTATTTTCTTGGCTGGTTAGTAGCACGGTTTTGTCCACCATTCATAATTTAAAAGCACAAGAGATTATGGCAATGCAAAAAAAAAAAAAAACGGTTGTTTTTTTATGAGAGCAAAAGGCAGAGCTCCATTTGTGTCTATCGTCAAACATTTTTTTACGTAATTTACGTACATTTTGTAGCTTTCTTTTTCGTTTCATCATTTTGAAAGTGGATGGATGGGAATATGGGAATATTGGCCTTCATTTTCCTTCAGTTATTGTCTGTTTTTCTTAAAAACTGTAAAATGAATGAACTTAAGCTGAAATCATATCAAAACAACCATACGTAAAACACATGACATAATCTAACTCGTGGTGGTCCTGAATAGGCTAGCATTATGTTAGCATTAGCGCTAAGAAGAGACACTGAGTGTATTTGTAGGATCCTCTGACTATCTCGCTGCATTTAGTACTTGCTGCCGAAACGTCCGTACAGTTTGTCAGCTTCACATCATCCCAGACTTGCTTGTCTCAGCATTTTTTGTCAAGTAAATCTCCCCCTCATGTTCACTCGGGTGCCGTTTATGTAATCTACAAAGTGCATGTGTGCCAACCCCTGTCTCGTGCTATTCCAAATGGTTAAGATAGTGTTTGTTTTTGTTTTTTTGTTGCGGTTTACTCGGCTCTTAATGTGTCTGTAATTGTTATTATTTTATTATTGCTATTATTATTATTATTATTACGTCTGACTAAATTTGTATCATTTATTTAAGACTAACACCGAAGGGTAATGCTGACGTCCACATTTGCTGGATGTATACTGTTTGTGTTTGAGGTTGTGGTTTTTTTCCTGTTTGTTTTGACGCTGCAAATTGAAAATATCCATAATTCTTAGACAAAGTGCTCACCATCACCAAAGTAAGGGGAATGAGAATCGAGATATTTGTGTTTGTTTGTTTGTGTGCAATGGTTGTGCCAGTGTATGTGCGTGTGCAGATGTGAGAATGTGTGTGTGTGTGTGTGTGTGTGTGTGTGTGTGTTTGTTTGTTTGTGTACTTGTTTATACAGAGGAGGGATTACTGTTTTCAAAGATACAGGGCAAGCCACAGTCGAGTCATCATCACTACTGTTTAAGGAGAGCTTTTTGAAACAGTATTGGAACTTCTGCCACACCTGTTTTCAATTTGAACCTTTTCACGAAGAGTGCTGTTCAGTATGCAAATGTATTATTTTTGAGAGAAAAACAATATTGTACTGTAAATATTATTGTGAATAATTTTGTATCATCTTGATAATGTTTGGTCCTTTCCTAGTTGCGTCATCCGAACTCCCTAACCGATCGTCATGCCCTCATATCCAGCTGAACGCTGACTTAGTTTGTAACCAGCCTACTGTATGGGTCCTGCCTAACTCCTGCTAACTGCTAGGCCACTGCTAGTCCAAACGCCTCATAAGCTACTTCCTGCAGTTCTTTGTGCTCTCCCTGTACCCCTCTATTGGCCTTATTCACCTAGCTAGCCACCATCTTGGTTCTGAACGTCGGCTGGGCGGGAGGAACTGAATGCGAAATTCTGCATTCAGTTCCCCCCACCCAGCTAGCTTTTAGATCCATGATGGCCGCTAGAGGAACTGAACGTGGAATACCGCATTCAGTTCCCCTAGCCAGCTAGCTTTTAGTTTCAAGATGTAACCAAGGTGGCCGCTGGGTGAATAAGACCCATATTTGTCATCTTCTGTATCGAACTCTCGCCCGTCTTTATATTAGGTCAACGTGGTGACGTCCCTAGAAATAAAAAATAAACTGTAAATGATACACGCTTACACAAAGCAATATCTTTTTCATTGTTCCGCTGTGTTACATTAAAGATCAACATCTGGTCTATTTATGGATTTTATGTTAAAGTTATTCAACATAATTTGATTTGGCTGGCTATTGGTGTAACTCGCAAACCATGTTGATTAATCAGTCGTTGGCAGGCAAATGGTATTTTAATGATATATCACTTTTTTAAAGAACTTCATATTGTTTAAAAATTTTTTACAGGAAATATGTTTTGTTTCTCAACGTAAGACCATTCACTTTTTTCCTCCCCATGTTTGGCAAATTATTTTGTATTCATTTTTCTTTCTTAGTGTTAGACTAGAAAACATACTTTCAACTGTATCTGATGCGCTGATGACACACCACGGTTCTATGTTAACCATTATGTTGAACATATTTTAGATGCATGAGTTGTTTGACTACAAACGAGTGGCATATTGTTTTCATTGTTTCGGAAGCTCTAATTAAGTTATCAACTCTAAATAAAATAAATCGTCCATATTCTAATACACACACACACACACACACACACACACACACACACACACACACACACACACACTGCCATTTATATCCTATTTCAGATTTATTCACCTGCTATCGCAAATGAAAAAAAAGATATATATATCAATCCCATTGAGCTATCATTTCACAGTTTGTTATTTTATACATGTGAGCCAATTTTATGTATTAGACAGACTACACCCAGAATCTATAGTTGCACAATCACAGCAAAGAGGGGGGGGGTAGGGGGGCGGATAGAAGATATAAAAAATTAATAAAAATGATGCAAAGAAGAGAGGCACGTTTACCTATTGTGGTCTAGAACGGGTCTAAGCAGTCAGTCTAGGTCAAAGTGGGTCAACGTTTCAGTGATGCCTGTATATATGTAAATGAATATAGAGACACGTGAACAGAAATGTATTCATTTTCCCTGGGAATGTGCATTGTTTCTTCATAATAATAAAAAAACTAAGCTTGCAACCCCTCTATTGGAAGTGGCTGAATATGGAAAATGAAACGTCGTTCGTTATAGTGTCTGTGGATTGTCCTCCCTCAGCGTTTTAACCCCCCTCTCTGTAATATATTTTGACAACCCATTACATGTTTACATGTAATATTTAGTGTTATACTGTGTCACCTGCATACTCTTGAGGTGCTAAAGCAACAACGAAAAGAGTTCTGGAGGGAATTATTCTGCAGGGTGAAAGACAGCCTTTTTTTTGTGGGGGGGGGGGGGGGGCGGGGGGCAGAGAAGAGTCCGGAAGATTGTAACCAAATCCATAGTTTGTACAATTTTTTTTTATATTATGAGCAAATGGAATGGAAAAGCAAAATGGTACAATCTAAAGTGATTCATGCAATGTGGCCATTTGTCTCTATGTTTGTACATTGTATGTACAATCATTTCATATTCTAAACTGGTCAGAAAATAAAGGAACTAATTGTGATTTTTAGTCTTGCTAATCTGTATGTAGTTAGATGATGTGACAACCTAATATTTATCTAATAAATATGTATTCAGATGAGACCTGTATGCTGCTGTGTTCTTGTCATTTTTGCATTTAGAAATAAATAAATATAGCCTTACACGTGAAAAACTAGACATAATCTTAAAAATATATATTTTTCTTCTGGTCATATGCACAGTGCTGCAAGTAGCTGTCGCTGTTACATACATCTAAATAATGTCTACATATCCAGGTAACATTGAGCTGTGTAATAACACATATCTGCCTATGGAGGGCAGTAATACGACATGAGGTGTGTAAAATACTGAAATTTTAAAGAGAACAAGTTCGACTGGAAGGGGAAGCAAGTGTTCATTCTGTACACTCTGTAGACACTGCATATAGGAGGCAAAAATGCTTATTTTATCAAATAGAATAAAATTCTGTTCGCTGGTGTTTACCGCCGCACGAATGTGCAGTAGTGGCTCCTCGTCGGCTAAGAATCCCCTTGTGTATTTTGACCTTGCTGTCGACAACGAGCCTTTGGGAAGGGTTACTTTCGAGGTCAGTTCACAGTTAAAAAAAGAAAACCATGTGTGTGCTGTCGTCCTTTTATTCGCGCATGCACTTCGCTGTTTTACAACGCCTAGACGAGGCAGTATGTCGGATCTGTTTCTGCTCAATGAGTACTTATCAGTTACACATGCTCTTGTTACAATTGTCTTTTTTTTTTCTTCTTTTATTGTCTAGCTGAATGCCGATGTTGTGCCGAAAACAGCAGGTAACCACTAACATAATTACACCCGTGTTACGTCAGCCAAACGTGTTTCTGCAGTGCCAACATGTTTGGCTGTAATTTTGTTAACACACCCATTATGTTTTTGTTCTCTGATATCTGACATCCTCCCCCTTCAGAGAACTTCAGAGCACTATGTACTGGTGAACATGGTTTTGGATATAAGGGGTCCATTTTCCATAGAGTGATTCCTCAGTTTATGTGCCAGGTTAGTTGCATGTCTATTACTATGCCGTTTGTTTGGTCAACGTGATGTGAATGACTACTTATATTTTGTTATATATTGTTGTGTATTTCAGGGTGGGGATTTCACTAACCACAATGGTACCGGGGGAAAATCCATCTATGGATGGAAGTTTCCAGATGAGAACTTCAAACTGAAGCACACCGGACCCGGTAAGTCCCACTGGTGGTATGCTGCAGGTGGATTTTCATCTTGAAATGGACAGATTTACAATAAAGATTTAAATATATAAGTTGTCCTTTGTGCATTCCATCATGTTTTCCATTGTAATGTTTTCCATTTATGTTTTGTGTTAGTTTGTGTTTGTTAAACAACAAAATGGGAGCATAAGCAGCGTGGCTGACTTTTTGCTTCCATTGTTTCCCACTGGCCATGGCCTTCTTGCAGTAATAATTGTGTATAAAGGGGGTGCTGGCACTCTTTGCCCAGCCACTGCAATGTAATCATATCCTATCATTGCTCTGTTCACCGCACTTATAATATAATTACAAATTGTGGATAGGAGAAATATATATTTAAGAATACATTAAAATATAAATAATCGTAACTGTAATTTGAGTTTGTCAGTTGAGTAAATACAACATTTTAGTGTGTCTACATGGGCACGCACACACCTGCATCTTGTTATGTTGTGCGTGCGCCATGACCGTAGACATATTACTAATCACTATTTTGCATCTTGGTGCCTCAGGTATCTTGTCCATGGCAAATGCTGGTGCAAACACCAATGGGTCACAGTTCTTCATCTGCACCGAGAAAACGGAGTGGTGAGTACACAGAAACCAGGGACGGACTTTGCCAATAAATGACCCTAGACTTAGACTTAGACTGGCCCACAACAGGGTCTGCGGTTCCACAGATAGGGCCTACTCCACAATATTTCAATTAACACATACCAGGTATTGTGGACATTTGTACAAGCCCTAGGCTGCTAAACTATAACAAATTATATAAGTCTACTTTTTTTCCACAATAGATTATATTTTAATTAAGCACCAGTTATTGTAGACATTTGTACAAGATATTTTCTATGAGCAATAAACTATAGCAAACTGTATAAGTCAGAGAATGACATTGCAATTTCCCAGTCTTGCCAAGTGCAGATGTATAGGTGGGCAGTCCAGTATAAATAATGAATCATTATGTTTATAAATAATGTAGCATTAGGCAGCTTTTGCGCATAGAGCCTAAATCAACTCTCTTATTATCAAGGTCTCTCTGCAAACGATAGATTAGAGAAGTATTTTAAAGTGCACGGCGCGCATCACATATTGGCCCCTAGTACATTAATAGGCCTACTATTAATACTTTCGATTTTTTACACCTGCTTTTTGGCAATCCTTGATCAACTTACTTTCTAGTCACTGCACAATAACTCGTACAAGACCTCAATCATGCGAATGCCGTATGATTGAAGGTCTTGAACAAGCCTTTAGTTTTAGAATTTGTATCCCAGAAAGCCACCTACCTTTGACCTCAATAAAACGTTTTTTAACATGTTTAAAAAAATAAGTATGGATTCAAACAATGTTTTCTTCATATTAATGAATATGATGTATGATTCATCTGATGAACGACAAATGTATTTTGACACAGGAAAACCATTCTATAGTGGATTATGCAGGTAGACTACTTTATAAAGATAACACTGGATCAAGTATATGAAAAAAATTGTGTACAGCCAACTGTAACCACATAACCATCAGATAAACAAAACGCTTAAGTGCAATACAGAAATCACAGTTATTTAAAAGGCCAGGGACAAATTAGTTTATAAGTCTACAGGTCCTACACCTAGGCAGATTGTATTTGCGGCGAGACGGCAGCAACATGACCTCCTTGGACGGGGTGGCTAGGATCAGCGAGCATTGACCTTCTAACCTTAAGCAAATGAGGAAGGTCATTCAAGGTTGTGCCTGCAATTGTGCTGCACACTTCAACAATACCCTTCAGTTTATTTCAAATCTTTATGGTAAGTGACCCGTACCAGCTGATAAAGGACTAATGTGAGGACTGAGTCAATAAAACAGGAATAAAACATTTTCATGACAGTATTGTCAACATTAAAACCTTGAGATAAAAGTGTTTCTGCACACAGCATGCCCGTCAGCTTGTCATCCATTACAGTGCCAAGCTGACCTTCGAGCGTCATGTGGATGCTGTGTGGTATGTTTATGCACTGTTCTGCATAAACATACCACCGATTTTCCTCAAGTCCAAAATCTGAAAATCGGGGGGTCCTAGTCCGGCAGTCGCCAAGCAGAAGTCTTCATAATCTGTGATTGGAGGAAAAATTGAACTTTGTTGATTTATTGATCTGTGTTGGGGTGTGTGTGTGTAGGCTGGATGGCAAGCACGTGGTGTTTGGCAGTGTAAAGGAGGGCCTGGACGTGGTGAGGAGGGTGGAGGCCTATGGTTCCCGGTCCGGACGGACCTCCAAGCGGATCTCCGTCTCGGACTGTGGAGAGCTGAAATAGAGTAGAGACTCTGCGCTCTGCTCTTAGCTGAGTTTTCAACGTGACTTGAGCCATATTTACACTGGTCTACTTCTTTACAGATGGTACGGAACATCATATGTGATGGACTAGAGCTGGACTAGAGATTTGTTTCATTGTATGGCAGGGATAGGGCATCAGCCCTCTTTTTATGGCACATCACACTCGTTAAAAGTGTTCCATGGGTAAATATCATGTTTAATGTGAACTTGTGTATTAATTAAACCAGACATTGTTATAACGTTTCGAATGATCCATGCATTGATTAACATGTGACAGTGTGATTTTGAATGCTATGCAGTTAACGGCATTGAATCATTTTGTATTTCAAACTTTGGTTTCTATCTGGTTTGAAACCAGAACTGTGATACATAAAATATATTGAGTAGCATTAACCACTGTAATGAAATGATCAGTTTTCTCCATAGCCTGTGCTGTCTTCTCCATGCTGAGAAATGTGAACACGGCCTTAACGTCATGGGCTTCCAGCCCCTCTTCCTGTTTAACTTGGGAGGTTCATCTTGAGCCTCTTCACAAAGGGCAATCTCTGGTCGGAGTGTGTTTGGGTTGTCTTGCCAGAGAGATAGAGCGGCCCTGCATTCTTAGGAGTAACCGATCCCTTGGAGATCTGCTCTAGTTTGAGCTAATTCTCTTCATGATTTTGTTAATCTAAAGTAATATCACATATACTGCCACAATAAAATTTCACCTGGAGCTCAATTTCGTTAATGTGTATGGGTTATGGTTATGGCTGTTTTATGGAGTTTCTCAGCTTTTTCTCAGGTGTGGATATTTAGGTTTACACGACATGAGGAATGGATCACTCTTAATATAGTTTAATACAAATATACTACCAGCCCTCACATATAGGTTAGTCAAAGGCACTGAGGGAATTCATGAATCATACAATTACAAGTTATAAACAGTCTGGTTCGTTGATCATTTAACAATATGTTTCCTTGACACGCGATCCAATAAAAGTTGACGAAAAATGTCTACACGTTAAATGTGGATAATATACAAAATATCCCTCTGTATGTTCTTATTCTTTGGCTGAACAGGAAAAAATTACATACAATTTAAAATAACTGTTAGTATGATAGCATATTCATGAAAGTGTAATTCAGAAAGCGTTATTGACCCTAAATGTACCATCGAAAAACACTGATAATACAGATACATCTTATTAAAACATTAGTAGAGATTTGTTGCATATTTTATACAGAAAATACCTTGGTACACAAATTTTGTTACTTCTGAAATATACAAATGTAGAAGAAAATATTTGTCATAACGTAATCCCAAACCAAATATATAAAAAGAAGCGGAACCTCTTCAAAACATGTCTTAACATGATGAAAAGAAAGTGGCTAATCCAACCTTTCTTAATTCACAGCTTGTCATGTCACATTGTTCATAGTTCCCTAACTTCAACTGTCGAGTCCTTCACATAATGACCAGGGCTCAACAGAAATAACAAGAAGAAGCAACCACGAGCCAAAACAGGTTTGACCTGACACTGAATCCAGGGTGTTGTCATTTCATAAAGGACATAATACTTGAATAAAACAAAACAAAAATACTAACGTGTTATACAGTTCAATAGTCATTATAAAAAAAACACAAGGTCATTGTGAGTAAAAAATAAGGTTGGAAAGGTTTTTGAGGAGTTAGGAGAGGCCGTGGCGAAGCTGTAAAGGGTCCGTTATTCCGATGAGGGTTATTGAACTCGACGGCAGTAGTAGCCGAGCACTTTGCATTTCTCACACAGGTGTTGGGGGTGCTCCTTGCTCTGGTCCGACACGTCCAGCCCATCGGGTTTCTCTAGAGGTCGCTATGGAAACACACAGAGCATTAGCTTAGCCCACCACATGACCTATCACGAGAAGGAGAACCCAAAGGACAGTAGGCCTATTCAGGTGTGGATGCATACGAATGAAGAAACGGCAATCAAATAAAGTGATTGCAGTGATTCAGTCATCAGCAGACCTGTTCTTCCATTAATGCATATCTTCTGTCTGTATGGACTTAATGTAACATTAAATCCATACCGATTACTAACCATTAATAATCTCCATGATAAACCAGGCAACCATTTTCATATTGCTAACCCTGCCTTTAAATTCTAAAGGGTTCCATACAACCAAAACCAGTGTTCTGAAAGTCAGTTCTCCTTACTCCGACCTCTACCGTATGACCCTAGCACACAGAGAGTATCCCAGGGAACCCAGTGAGACTAGAAGAAAAGAACCCTGGCCATATTGTTTATTGACAGAACGGTAATACTGCGGAGGGTCACCTGCTTGTGCGGGTACACGTTGAGGTGGCACTTGATACATTCTTGTCCCATGTTGGCCCAGGAATTCCCGCTCATCCACTTCCTCTTGCACTTGGGGCACTTGTACTCCCCGAAACACCTCTTCTTCCCCTGGTACGGGGTGAGTCCCTCTCCCTTGGGCCGAGCCTGTGAAACCAAAGACCCAGCCCAAAGCCACAACCACATTGTATCAGTATGGGGAGACATCACTCTGAGGCTTTTGTTTTGTCTACATCTTCAGAAAGGGAAAACACCTGAGTGCACCGTACTTTATTTTTTCCTGAACGTGTGGTTAACTGCCATGTCAAGCCGAGGGCTGATGTGATTGCATCTGTCTTTTTCTTTTTCATCAGTGTAATCAGACGAGAATGATCTATTTGGTTTTGTGGGAGAGCGGCCAAATCGGCACCCGGGTCAAATGGCTAGAATTATGAAATGCTACGACAAAAAAATCAAATTTGCAATGAAAGGATGACATGTTTTTTCACTCATCAAATATTGTTGACACTTTTAGGAGAAGTTTTAAGATGTTGATGGAAAAACGGGGGCGGGGGGGGGGGGGGGGGGGGAGTATAAGCTCTAATCAATTTACGAGACAGCAACATGTTTCAAACTTTCCCATTTGAAATGCACTCCTTCCTTCCTACCCTCCCTACCTCCCTCCCTACAGCTGGGCTCCCTGGGGAACGTCAAGGAGGCCTAAACACATTGGGGCAGCCAATGGGAAAGGCTTCTCCTCCAAAGCACACATAACTCTGGCTCTCAGTCATCCCTCCCAGCTGGCTTGGGCCCACCAATCACGGCTCGGGGAACCGGCTCGGAGGGAGAGAAAATCAAACCCAGATGAACCCTGCCCTTGTAAAACATGACAAAATCCTAAAACCATCATAAAGTAATCATCCCAACAAGACTGGTTTGAATTAGAAGCACCTTGGCTGAAAAGGAGGGCATGTCATAATTAGGAGCAGAGTGATGAATGGCTAGCAACGCTGAGCGATCTACGTGAAATCTTGTTTTGATAACGTAGAAGAAAGAAAAAAGAAAACCCACACATGGTGGTTTCACAATGTGGAGGGAAACATGTTGATGTTGATCTATAGACATAGGAATTCTGTGAAATATGTTTTTTGTGTTATATTCTGTGGTGGTAGCCAAGTCACATAACTCCAAAACCAGCTGTTGAGTCGACAAGTGGTCAAGTGTTGCATGTGTTTGCAGTGTGTGGCCACTGTGAGGCGCTGTGTGTGTGTGTGTGTGTGTGTGTGTGTGTGTGTGTGTGTGTGTGTGTGTGTGTGTGTGTGTGTGTGTGTGTCCTCCAGAGGTTAAGAAAGGTCCCATCAGTCAGAGACATGAAACCTGAAACTGAAACGCCACATACTATGAACACCAGTACTACCATAAGTGTGAAAGATAAAAAATAGTATAATATGTTTTCACTGCACTTCCATTCACCTACAAGGTTCTCATTGATGTACTTCCACGACGGAAGAGTACAACTTCCTGCTTAGCGGAAAGAGTGTGAGTTGCATAATTCCTCCCCCCTTTCCCTACAATCCAGAAACAAACAAACACATTCATGTGGCCATCCTGCCAGCCACACACCACTGGGTCGGGACCCATACTTCCACCCTGACGATCTAGTCCCTCTAGTCCACCCCTTCTCTCCCCAAGGCTGTGGGTACACAGAGAGAGGGAGAGGGAGGGAGAGACAGAGAGAGGGGGAGAGAGATAGAGACAAAAGGGAGAGAGAGAGAGAGAGAGGAATAGAGACAGAAAGGGAGAGAGAGTGGGAAAGGACAGAGCACAGTCTTCCTGAAAGAGGAAACAGCCTTTGACTTTGCAGAGTAAGCAAAACAAAACCCTGCTTATAATCTGTAGAAGGCCACCAAAGGCCAGGGCACAGTCCAGAGTTTCCAGCAGTACCCGTCCTCAAAGAGTTTGGACTGCTGACCGATGGCTACAGGAAGCATGACCGGCGCTTTTCTCTGAAATTAGTTTTGAATGTGAGAAAAATGAGACTTATAAACCATGTGAGACTTATTAGTTTCGCATTATTAGTATTTTCTTTTTTTTAACGGCTTATGAAGTTATTATACAGTTATATGTACATACTTTGATGTACTTGTGTTTCTTTCTTGTAAGAAACACACATAATAATTTCCCCCACATTCCTGATTGTAATGACCTTCTCTATCTGGAATCATTGCTGGAGTCTGACCGGCATCAACAGGCCTACACTTCCCAACTGTGTCAGATAGTGTTGGCCTGGGTCCGTGGTTCCTGGAGAGAGAGAGAGAGAGAGAGGGGGGCCCAGGAGGTCGGCTACCTCCCTCTGCCATCATCTGGAATCCATCAGGATAAACAATGGAGAACACAACTCCAAACCCCCCAATTCTCTCTCTCTCTCTCTCTCTCTCTCTCTCTCTCTCTCTCTCTCTCTCTCTCTCTCTCTCTCTCCTTACACTCTCTCCCTCACTCTTCTTTCACTCTCTACCTCCCTCTCCCTCCCTGGGGTCATCCATCCTAGAGAACTTGAGAAGACCAGAGGCCTCAGATGCCATGTGTAGTTCATGCACTCACACACTCGCACACGCACACACACACAAACACACCCAAGCTGACAAAGTCAAAGAAAGCGCTCTCTCCCACTGCATTATAATAGCTCCCCCACCCCCATCTCCCCTCCACCACCACCACCACCCCCATCTCCCCACCTCCACCACCAACACCACCGCCCCTATCTCCCCTCCTCCAATGGCTTCCACCATCATTAAAACCCTTGTTTGAAGTGCATACAAATCTCCATTGCAGATGCAACTGCACCTGTACATATGTTGCTCCCCACTACAACTGTCTCAGGCACCTGGAACTGACGCGCGTGCATTTGAGACAGTCAGTGTTGTAGAGCAGTAAAGCCGCGCGTTTAGGTTGCACCCATGCAGCTGTTGTTGCTGCGCCATATGTGCTACATCACAGCATTCCGCATTTTCTGTCGTATATACGCTTCAATGGAAATGCAACAGAATTAATGCAAAGCCGATTCAAGTCTTTTGGTTAGTCGGTTGAACACTTTGCAAAAGTTTGAGGAAAGAAATGACCATAACGTCAACCATGGGTGCAAACCGCAGGAACTGCGCTCGCGGAAACAAGAGGCGAGGCGAGATGCTTTCCACTCTCCAGCCAATGGAAGCAACCGCGTGTCCTGTTCTACACAATGGCATTTCCTTATCCCTCCCACCGAAAAATATCCAAATGTTACACAAATGGAAAATTAGTTATCACGTGATGATTCAACATTACTGTAGGCCTACAAGTGGTAATTCATACGGTATGTCCTTTCCTTGTCAAATTATAGGTACATCAGTGAGGCGATCAGGGCGCTAATGCTAATGGACAACAAAACGATTAGAAACAACAGGTAGTCAGTCTGCACATGATTCAAGAATTTCACTTGGTCCATCATCTGGAACATTTCAACTGGATATTCACTCCACCCACACACATCTGCACAGACACACACACACAGACACACACGCATGCACAGCACACACATATGTAGAAATGCATGCACACACACACACACACACACACACACACACACACACACACACACACACCATTATCGTTTATCAGCCCCTGCCCCCTATACCAGTAAATGTGCTTTAAGCACTGTGAAGAAAAACAATCACAGATGTCCACACATCTAATAGATAATACACGGCTCTGTGGTCAAGCTGACGACTTGTACAGCTGTTGGGTTTCACATCCAGTGAACGATGGGGGCAGGTGTGCTGGTGGACCACTGGCAACAGAATATTCCCATGTTTGCCTTAAAACACACAGCTGAGCGAGATTCCAGAAGGGGGTTATCAAAATGTAACGACAAGAGATGGAAAGAGAGTGTTACTGATTTAATGGCTCCCATCTTCACGCTGTATTTTTCCCCTGTTGACAGAGACAGGGGAAAGATTCAATATTCATCCAAACCCAAACCGCCCCAGAGACATGGACATGGGTATAATGCCCACGTCACAGTGGGTATTATATGTTATGTTCAATATATGTTCGTTATAATGAATATTGCTTACCATGAACGTTTTTAATAACGTAAATAAGTAATATTGAATTGTGGTCCGACTTTTAGAATTCAATTTCTACAAACGTAACTTTATGTTAACTTAATAATCATCAGGCTTAATCAAAATATAAAAAATGCAGTTGCAAAGTAACTTGTAATTGCCAGTTCAACTGTTCAATAACTGATTGTGTTTAATCAGAAACTACTACTGTCAAGTAAAGTAAAGTAAAATGATGAATGAATGCACATAATGACCTGAGCTGATATGTATGTCCATACTGATTCCAACATTCTCCTTTGTTGGGTTTCACTATTCCTCCCTTTTTTCTTTTTCTTTTACAAACTCAAATCCCATGTCCTGCGTGGGTGTGACCTCCTCTAGCTCAACAGAAAAACATTTGAATAACCCAGACAAAGACAGAGACAACCAGCTCTTCATCTGTCTTTCAGTTTTTTTATGGGGGGGGGGGGGGGGGGGGGGGGGGGGGGGGGTTGTTTGACCACAGAACCTGTGTAGAAACTGCATGTCGTTTGGTTGACAGGAGGGAGTCTGCTCTGATCCCACATTCCAGCGTTTCCTCTATCTTGCTCATCCCCCTGCTGTTCCTCCACACAGAGGCACTGGCCAACAGAAACACCAAGCACACTTTGGACTGATAAAAGATTTAGTGGCAGTAACAGCAAGGAGGAAGGCAAGGGCCTAATCAGTGAGTGTTGGCAGAGATTCACCAGTGTGCAATAAAGATGAGGCTAGTGGATCTCTCATCTTGTGAGGGTATGAAGGTTGCCTAAAACAGTTTGAACTCAATGGTACATGCATGATGTGTGTAGCTTTATCTTAAAATAAAAGAAATACCTTCCATTTACAGTTAGAATTTCAAAATGAGCATTAGGAGATTTTTATTATGACCATTGGCATCTAAGAGATATATAATAACTATATATAGACCTTGATAATCGATAGGTTGCACTTTGAAGTAGTGAGAAACAAAGAGAAAAGCCAGTAACAGTAACAACTGGTAACAGTAAAAACCAGTAACGTGAACACCATTTCTCTAACGACTTTCAACTGTTGAGGGATTCTCTTTCCAAAGTCCTCCATCAGACCTGGCAAACTTTTCCTCTATTTATTTCTTCAAAGCTTTTCAAATCCCTTTAACATCGCCATCAGCGGAACCCATTGGGGCTTTAATGCTAAAACACATCCACGTTTGTTTTTTTAGACTAGTTGAGAGTCATCCCCACAACCGTACAACCCCCAATCTCCCTTCCTAGGACCGGGGAATCGAACCGGGGATGTCTGCATGAGCACCGGGCAGAGGTTGGAGCTGCAGGCTCAGCAACCGCTGGGCAAACAATACAGGCCAGCTCCCTGACCTCTGGTTCCCCCCCCACCACCACCACAACCATCACCCCCTCCGACCTCTTCTGGAGAGAAACAATCCAGTCCTTATTTAGCCCAGGCTCTTCCCACCATACAGTCATTTACTGTCACTTGTGCTCTCTCTCTCTCTCTCTCTCTCTCTCTCTCTCTCTCTCTCTTTCTCTCTCTCTCTCTCTCAACCTCCCGGTGAGGGAGAGAAACTCAACACTCCAGGGCTGTCACCAAGATGTTTACCACTGCAATCACATGGACGGCATGGACAGCACAGGGTGCATGCCAGTTGTCTCTACTTAGAGATGCTTTTAATCTACTGGTGACCATTAAGATGTGTGTGTGTGTGTAACCAGTTATTGTTCTCACTAATAAGGGAGGGGCAAAACTAACAAAATTCCTCTTAAATCATTTAAGAGGCTCCGTATTCAATACCCTACAGAGGTGTCCTCTGTGTCGTGTTGATGCTAAAAAAACCTGCTTCCTGATTGGCTGTTCGAGCGACAGGGGGCGACTGAGCATGCCCACTTCCTCTATTCCTCTTCTCTTTCCTCACTGAGCCATGACATTCTTTGATGCCCCACCGCTGCCACTCAGACCCAAACAAGTTGGCTGGGAGACATTCCATAAAGGCATCCAATATAGCCTTTCCCTGACCATCACTTTTATAGGCTAATGTATAGCAACGCTGCTACACTTCAGTCCAATGTAAATAGCTGCACACTTCCTGCATCATCAAAATCATTTAGGGAAAGTGGAGTAGCGGTAAAAGAAAAAAGCTCAGGAACACAATGAGAGAGGGTGGTACTTAGTGGTATCGCTAAGTGCATCGTAAATTACTAGAGACCAAATATGTACAAAGAAACGTGATTGTGTCAAGATGCTGTTTACTGGATTGCATCTTCTTTAATCTATTTTATATGGAGCACCATATAATTCACTGCAGTTTTCACTATACTCGACTATACACCATACTAGACACATAAGACAAACAAATCTCACTCGACAAAAACAGGAACTGCCTGATAGACTATTTTTGCAGTTGGCTTAGCTTTTTACCAGCTTTCTGAACCAGCGTTTTACTTTCCAATACTTACTCTATCATTGTATTTAAGTATAGTTTCTGTAAAAAAGCTGCCTAACATTTTTTCCCATGTGTTCCTCAATTCCTTTTCATTACTTCTGACAAATGTCAGGTATTTCCCCCGTATGAAAAAAAGATAGTTAATGTGCAACTCCATATTTCTTCCTCGTTTTAAGTGGAGTTTTTGCTTTAGCTTCACAGAAAACAGCCATCATCTCCCATTAAGGCTCAGAGATCCCATCTAGCATCTGTTGTTCATTACTGACCCATCGAGGCACGGCTAACATGACTATGCACTTTCATAATGTGTGCTGTGGAGTTGTTTTTATATCTCGCCTAACTCTCACACACGCACATACAAATGCACATGCACTAGATTCAATCTCACACACGCACCCACACACACGTAAACACATAATAGATTCACTCTCACACAAGCAGACACTCACACGCACATAGGCACGCACTCACATCACACACACACACACACACGCTCGCACACACATCCACACACACACAAAACTCACTCTCTCTCATACACTTATACACACACACACACTAGATTATCTCTCTCTCTCTCTCTCTCTCTCTCACACACACACACACATGCTCACACACGCACACACACATACACACAGTCACACCCATATGATTCTGACTCATAAATTGCCTCATACAATTTGACGAAAATCCCCTGAAGAAAGGAAGAAAACTAGTCACATTTGACCCATGAATGGAGGACGTCTGGGGATACAGGGCGTCTCTCAACGTGCGGAGGGGGGCTCTTGGACAGTTGCCACTTCAAAGGAACTTTATTTGCTGCTCGTTTCCCAAATCATCATTCTTTTTTCTTTCTTTTTTTTACACGTCTGTTTTGAGTCAGGTCACACTCCCCACCAGATGAAGGGGGGTTGGGGTCAGTCCCCCAGCACCACGACCACCGCGCACGGCTCACCTGAGGGCAGTCTTTTATGTAGTGTCCCTTGTTGAAGCAGAGGTGGCAGAGGTAGTTGGGTGGCGGCCGTTTGTTGAGCCTGCGCGTCGGCGACGACGAGAGGCACAGCTCGGAGAAGGGGTCCGTCAGCGAGCCCGGACCCTCGTCGATGTTGTGGATGGAGCCGTACGGAGAGGAGCTCTTGTAGAGCTGGGTGCTATTGTTCAAGGCCTGTCACACAAACACACACACACATGTCCCGGTGGGTCCTTAGAATCAATGTTTTACTGTTGAGGCATTTTAGCACTGACACTTTCATCCAAACGCGACTGACAGTGAACTACATGTCACCAAGGAGGGGTTTGGGGGCGTCTCGCTCAAGGTTAGCCTGTGGACATTGGTTATCAAACCCGGGACCTTTCACCTGGGAGTCGGACACAATAGCCAGTAGGCTATCCTGTTCTGCTCTATCCTGCATCATTATAAACAATTATTGAATAACAATGTATTTATCTGAAGTTTTCTCTATTTTCTTTCTATTTATATATCAATTACAAAAATATTATCCCATTCCATTATTAATAGTAATGAATACATGATTTCCAACAATAGTTCCTGATTTTATGTCATTATTTCAAAGTGTTGCTACACTGCTTTGTTTTCTGTCGTTATTGCGGTTAAATAACATCCATAAGTTTCTATTAAAATACGTGACTGCATAATTGAGGGCATGGGATTGGGAAGAGCAAGCTCTTCACCTCTCCCATCACTCCATCAAACTAATTAATTATGTTGTTTTGACAGCGTCTGCTCCACACACAGTGGGCCGGTTTCATGGGCTGCAGATGTGCTGCATTTACTCTGCGAGCATATAGTGTCCCGTTTCCTTAAAGGGAACAGAATGCCTTTGTTGCTGTGCATCTTCCCAGCGCCGTTGGGCAGGGCTGTAGCCTGGGGATGGCACAATCATATCATTGTGCCCCTTTTGGAGGAGATAGCTTCCATGGTACCACAGAGAGAGAGGGCGAGAGAGAGAGAGAGAGAGAGAGAGAGAGAGAGAGAGAGAGAGAGAGGGGGGGGGGGGCAGTTTGCTTGCAGGATATCACAGGAAATAAATTGCACTCCCTCTCACACACACAGTGATTTCGATGACAGAAGGGGTGTGAGGTCTCATTTGCCAACTCTATTTTATACACAATTTGTTACACATCCTTCTCATCATAGGCTACCTTTACTATACTGTCCAATACATTAGTTATTATTAACATTACACACATCAATCAGGAGCACTTTTGTAAATGCCTAACACCTAGTGAGAGGTATGTTAAAAAACAGCCACGTAAAAGTGAATCTACTTTTTTCTTCCGACTTTATTCCATTCATAATACATATATGCACATTAGGCTTTGAGTGTACATGATGGACAATAAACGGAGTAGCCTTCCACAAGGCAGCGAAGTGGCACCGCCCCATAGACCCAGCTGAGGCCAGCCTTGCTAAACTCTTCCTTTTTTACTTAGGAAAAACAACCTGTGAGGGGCCTTTTCTCACTTTACACCTCGTTTGCCCTACCCACTGATCCCAACCCAGTGTGAACACACACAGGTACTATGTACCCGGGTACAAGACACACATTCATGTAGTACATGCGCTCTCTCTCACCACAGTGGCTTACCAGCTGGAGGAATGCAGGTGAGGTTTTCACTGTATGGGCAACAGACATATGCAGTAAAAATACATCAGCTTATGACATTCATTGAGCGACATTCCCTCACAGGGGGAATTACTACTTTCTAATTTCTAGTATCGCCACAACTGTTTAAATAATAATAATAATTAAATAATAAAAATATGAAAATATATAGACCAACGTAGTTATTGATAGCAAGCATCAATAAAGTGCTCCATTTATTGTGGCCCAACTCTAAAAAATGTAAACTATTTTATTTGTTTAGATCTGTGTTTATTTGTGGGAAAAAAGAATGAATAAGAACATCTATAAAAAGTAGGAGCAGGTTAGAAGACAGCATAACATCATTAGTCAGCCTATGCACAAGCTATACGAATGAATGAGAACAATGGAAGCAATATGAGGACAATGCACGGTGTATGACAACAGCATATACAGTATCTATACCTCACTCTTGAGCTGCAAGAAGCTGTTCAGATAGTTGGAGTTGAGCGGAGAGCTCAGCTCAGCTGCACAGCGTTTGGCGTTGTTTAGGTCCAGAAAGCCCTCGGACCCGGGTCTGAATGCTTCGAAGGCATTGGTCTGGCTGTCTTGTAGAGACATGCACATCCAATTCAACAGCTGGGCCGGCTGGTAAACGGCGGCACCGGTCTCTATCGCGGACATCATCTTGATCGCTACACTAATGACCCTGTAAAAAAAACGCTCGTGTTGTTAAATGGATAAAAAGTTGTTCCCTCTGTCATCCCACTTGGAGTTATTTCTAACACTCATTAGGGCACTCCGGTTGCCAGGTTATGGTCAATGGGGGACCGCACTGGAACCATGACAGAGCAAAAAAAAAAGTTTGTGCGAGTCCAAAAATCTGTGCTATGCTATGCAGTCCTGCTGTACTGTGAATGAGCTGCAGTCCACACGCAATTTCTGCTGGACCCCCTTGCGTCATGACGAATAGGAGGGCCAACGGGCTACGCAAAAAAAAAAAGGGTTTCACCAAGTTACATTTTAATACAGTTGGTTCTGTGTTTCTAACATATAGTCCTACACAGATTTTCGAATTGTAGATACATCTAGTTTAATAAATACTCGTGTGTGTGTGTGTGTGTGTGTGTGTGTGTGTGTGTGTGTGTGTGTGTGTGTGTGTGTGTGTGTGTGTGTGTGTGTGTGTGTGTGTGTGTGTGTGTGTGTGTGTGTGTGCTCAACCAAAGTGTTACCTCCCTTCTGGCGAAAGACACTCACGAGCAGAATGTGCCTTAGAAAAAATCATTGTAATCATTTCCAGAACAATAAAAAAATGTACAGGTCTATGACTGGAAAAATGTTTTTACATGTAAATTAGATGCATTTATAAATATATGGGACTGTATGTATGGGGTCTGTAAATCATTTGATGGCCATTGGCCTATTCATATTACCCAATGCTGACATCTAGTGTTCATAGTAAAAAAGAGTCAGAGTGTCAGAGAGTCAAAGAGGGTGTAACGTTATATATTTTTTATATTAATTAAAATAAAAAATCTAATCAGTCAATATTTGGGTGTTGGCCTATATATTACATGCACAAATAGCCAATGTTGGTCGTTCTGGCTTATCTAAAGTAACTTGAGACAATTCAAAACTTTTGTAATCATAAGTTTAATATAAAAAAAGAACGCGTTGCTTAGTTTATTTGTTAATGCTATATCCGTCACTAGCTCACTGAAAGACTTATACTATACTATTACTATTATTACACATTATTAATAACTTCAACTCAAGTAGGGCCAAGGGGCCAAAGGTTCCCAGAATGAACGTTCAACGCGAAAACAATGCAGGCTCCACCCACGGCAGGGTAGTCGGAAATCTCGACAAAAGATTGGTGTTGGCTCTTCCTGGATTGGGTGCGGAGAAAGTAAGTAGCGTCGTTTGCTTTTACATTGGCCGTTAAAGGGAATTATTATGATTCGGGATTATCCCATCTGGACACTCGACGCGCTATTTCATGTAAAATAAGACAAGTTACTTGTTGTCTTGGATATTTTGTGGTCATCATGTATATTTTGGTCAGGATATGTAACGCAAATACACTTCTTTAAATGATGTGCGACAGGTACAATATACGTATTTAAAGTAGGAAAATCTGCAGTAATATAATTGATACCATCGATACTTATAAAACGGTGACAATGGGTCGTCAGTCATTTCAAAAGTGCGACCACTGGAAACGAAGCTACAATGCTACGCTCGTCTGACGTAAGCCCCTGCTGGCTAAATAACTACGTTCTGGAGTTGGTGCAGAGAACTATCCCCCACTCGGCGAGACGCGCTCCCGCTGCCTATACTGCTAGTGACGTCGTGCTAGCAGGAGGAATAATGCTATGGTGGCTTGCCTTATAGATAATGTTGGTCTCAGTGGATTAACCTACAAGCCTCTCAAAAGTCCAGCGTACCGAGGACGAGAGTGTGTGTATATACGAGGAGGCGAAGTAGGCGTGGAGGGAGGACGGAATGGCCTTCGGCAGGCAGTCAAATTATCCCCCAATGCAAATGTTATTCTTTGTCGTTTAAATTCAGTCGTATGCAGTTGAGCTTGCTGCAAAAAAAACATGTAAGCCTTTCCGATGCCCACATGTATCGATTGACCTGGCCTTCTCTTGTAATAAATATGAATGGATTGTAAAAAACAGAAGAAAAAAAAGAAAAAAAAGCATTAAATTGGTATTCATCTATTATTTAAGGAAACCTCGAGATGGAGGCAGTTTATTATTATGCAATCAGCCCAGATACGCAGATGGAAATAATATATTGGGGTTTTGATGTTGGCATGGCATACTTCCGTGGCCTCATAAAATACCAGGAAGTGTTTCCTCCACTCTCGCAAACCATCGAACCAACTATCGTCGATGGTTGACGATTTACCTCTGGGGACAACGGGCAATACATCTGGGGTTTCGGTGTAGCCTTCTGGATACTTCCATTCAAAATACTAATTAGATAAAGTCCCCCTTTACAAAGTTGATTATGTGTACATATATACACCGTGGCACTTAACCATGACTTTTTCTCACCACCAGAACCAAGAGAACACAATATGAGCTATCCTGGATACCCCCCACAGGCCGGTGGCTACCCACCACAGGCTGGTGGCTACCCTCAACAACCAGGGGCCTACCCTCCCCAAGCAGGCGGCTACCCTCCCCAAGCAGGCGGCTATCCTCCACAGGCAGGGGGCTACCCTCCCCAGGCAGGGGGCTACCCTCCACAAGCAGGCGGCTATCCCCCACAGGCAGGTGGCTACCCCCAGCAAGCTGGAGGATCGTTCCCTCCTCAAGCTGGGGGCTACCCGGCCGCCGCAGGCGGCTTCCCTCCCCAGGCCGGTGGCTACCCCGCTCAGGGCGGTGGCTACCCTGCCCAGGCTGGAGGTTTCCCAGGGCAGGCCGGTGGCTACCAACCCCAGGCTGGTGCAGGAGGTTACCCTTCCATGCCCCCAGCAGGTGAGGCTTCATGCCATTACTGGCTCTTTTAAAGGTGTTCAATTAAAGATTATTTCATGAAAAGTATTTGTGTATTTGATGCTTGTCGTGCTAGCAATCTTTGTAGTAATGGCCATTAAAGGTGAACATACAGTCTTTATGTATTGTTTGTTCGTTGACTTTGGTGGTGGCTGAGCCAACCCGTTCTTAAAACATGCATTTGTTTGAGATGTGTCACTAATGTCCCTTTTCTAGGTGGAGGTTGGGGTGCTGCACCCTCCGGCTACGGAATGGTATGCAACCTTATGTACTTTGTCACACCCTTTGTCACACCCTTTTTCACACCTGTTGCCAAGTTTAGCCCACTGACGTATAGACTGAAGTGGCTGTGTACTCACCACTGACACCACCGCACTGTCATTCTGTTCTCGGGGTGTATCTATGGAGTAGAGATGGGGAGTTGTTTAAGTTCTGATGTCTTATTCGTTGATTCTGTGTTTATGTCTTGACACGTTTTTGTTATTATTTGTTTCAATTGTTTTTATTTTTTGTACTACTTGCTGCAATATGAATTACTAAAATCTGAAATCTGGGTGAACTTTCTTTCTGTTCATATTTGTTTCGACCAATAATGTTGTTGGAGGCGGGGATCTGAAAGCATGTAATTGGGGGAACACAAACTCAGCCAGCAGTAGTAAACAAAATAAAGTTTATATTAAGGTTTCAAATCAACACTGTAGACTGGCTACCGTGGTAATACACTTCCCCTTCACAAATCCCCTTCTGAAAGCTTCATCCACTCGCACAAGGTAGTTTCTCTTTGGTAGAATATTTTTGTCACGAAACAGGAAACACGTTGCTACTCAGCCACTTCCAGCTTCTGGTTTCTTGTCCAGGCTCTGTACCGTCTCCCCCCAGAAGTTCTGCTATAGGGTTAGGGCTACTGTGGGGATGATAAAGATCTCTCTGCTCTACTCTACTCTACTTCTAGCCAGCAGGGGGCCAGCAGGGATACCCACAGGGTCCCGTCCCGGGCCAACCCATGCCAAATTTCCCCGGGGCCCCCGGCGGGGGTAACCCCCCCATGCCTGGGTACGGCTCGGCCCCTCCTTCCGGCCCCCTGGCCATCGCTGTAAGTATCCCAATGCTTTATCAATGGGCTGTCATGGATATTATAATGGTAATATCCATAATAAAAAAACAAAACTTTTTATCCTAGATTGAATTGAAACCCAATATATTTATTTTCTTTAAAACATAAGACGCTTTGCAAAAAAAACAACTAAACTTTCCCTGACTGTCTTCAACGGTTTTTACCGTGATCGTATTATGTTTGCAATGTTCCTCTCCTCTTGTGTTAAATGTGTGTTGCATTGCGGTGTGTTATCTGGATCAGAAGGGGTTCCGGGGTACCATTAAAGACTTCCCTGGTGCCGACCCACTGAGGGATGTCGAAGTCCTTCGCAAAGCCATGAAGGGATTTGGTCAGTTGATGGCAATTCGATCTTTATGTTGACAAAACACTCGAAGCACTTCATATTCAATTTTTATTTAATCTGTCATAAAATGTTTAACGTGGCAAGTCATTGAGAACAGGTTATTTACAATGGCGCCCTGGCAAGTAGCAGGATCCGCTTGTGAGAAAAGGGGCTGAATAAAGGGGGCTATAAAATGGTGAATACAAAAGCACAGAACAAGAAGAAGAGTTCAATAAAACATTAAAAACAAGCACAGGCATGAAAACACAAGTATAAACGGCAGGAGACATGCTTAGAAAACAATCACAGTCAGACAGGATAAACGGGACGGGATATCAAAAAAAGATATACTCTTGACCGCTCAAATGATTACTCTGCTATGTATTAATGTCTTCATCTCAACATTTTTAACAGGCACAAACGAGTCCGCCATTATTGAACTTCTGGGTAATCGCTCTATGAGGCAGAGAGTTCCCCTGGTAGCCGCCTACAAAACGACCTACGGAAAGGTAGGTTCTCACAAACACACGGTTGAGACACACCGCCACATGTGACAAAATCCACATCTATGATGACTTTGGACCCACCGTCTTAGTGAGCATTTCTTTGTTGCGTGTCTCCCTGTAGGATTTATTCCGTGACCTGAAGTCTGAGCTCACTGGAAACTTTGAGAGCCTGGTGATTGCCATGTTGATGAAACCTGCAGCCTTTGATGCGTCTGAACTCAGAGAAGCCATTAAGGTTGGAACATTTTACTTGTTTTATATTTTTTTGTCACACAGTATGTTTTTTTTCTAGACCAAACCACACCATGTGACTCATAATAACACAGGGATATGGAAAATATAGATCATTGAGTAACTACGCAAGAAGCTGTCTCCATAAATAGTGGTAGGTTCAGGAAAGACCGGAGTGAATACAGTGGGATGGGTTTCAGTGGTCTGTGTTGGCTCAAGGGTAGGCGTGTCCTACTTTAGTCATTTGCCTTCACTTTCCATACAGGGCGCAGGCACAGATGAAGCTTGCCTCATTGAGATCTTGTCCTCCCGCACCAATGCAGAGATTTTAGAAATCAACCAGATCTACAAAGCCGGTGAGTTTTATTTGTGGGTTTCTATTCAGGTAGGCGGGGCGTAGAGATGATCAATTTGGGAGTGAGGTGAAATAGTGTCAGGTGACATTGATTTACTCCGATTATACAAATAAGATTAACATTTTCATTAGTAAACTTAATTAAGTTGCTGTTATTTTTCATACGATTAAAATGTAACTGCCAACTACACTGTATGGCTGTAAGCAGCACTGTTTTATACAACCTTTATTAGGTTATATAAATCTTGATTCAAGTTTAACCACTGCCTATTTCCCCATAGTATTACACCAGTAAGGAATATCCTAAAAAGCGCCAACATTTCTTTACGTCCTGTCCATTAGAGCTTTTACTATGGAATGTGATATTGATATGAGACATGAAAAAAAACGATGACCTTGTTTCTACTAATGTCCTTGTGGTTTATTAATGGCATTGTTTATCATGCCTACAGTTTTTGGTTGAAAGGAGACTGTTGTTTGTATAAAAACAAAAAGTCAAGTTAGCATGATCATAGTAATTAGCAGCTATGGATTTGCTATAAACCTGTTGGTTCGTAAATCGAGACTTACCTCGCGTTGGATTGAAGACAAAAGCCTGACGTTACGTGACCCTATGGGAAATCTGGTGGGTTTGATTGCGTTGTGCCCATGCTACGTGTTGTCTTGCAGAGTACGGCAAGTCCCTGGAGGACGCCATCAGCAACGACACTTCAGGGCACTTCCGCAGGCTGCTGGTCTCTCTCTGTCAGGTAGCTGCTCGCACTATGCTCTTCTACAGGCCTCTCATGAAGCATAATTAACATGTGCTAGAGCCTCGCAGACAACAATATCGATGCGATCGGCTTGAAAGAAGCACACGCTCAGCGTACGCTAATGCACACAGATACCTCTGAGCAAATAGAATGACTTTAAATGTACTTTTATTTGTGTGAGTGTGTAAAGACAAGTAAGATGGAGAAAAGGTTAAATGAATCTTCATGTAGGAATTGTGATAAACAATGTAAAGTGTTTGATTCATTATACTCAAACGGCAACTCTATCATTGTACTAGTGTTTAATGTGCTTTTTATTTCCTTCTCTCTTTAAGGGAAATCGTGATGAGAGGGAAAATGTGGATGTTGCTCTGGCCAAACAGGATGCTCAGGTAAACATCTGGCAAACGTAAAAGCAAACATTAAGAAAACAACCGTGTTTTGGATGATTCAGTTACCACAGTGTGTTATGATGACTTTTAGTTTTAAATATGTTTTTATGTTTGTGTGCGTCTGACAGAAATTGCATGCGGCTGGAGAGAATAAAGTGGGAACTGATGAGTCTCAGTTCAACGCTATCCTGTGTGCCCGCAGCGTTCCTCACCTCAGAACAGGTGTGTCTGTGTTTGTTCAGTGTGTGTGTGTGTGTCTGTTTCTTCGAATTTTCTTTATCACCGCTTGCACATAGTTGCAAAGGGCAGGCTGTATAGTCTAGTCTTCAGTGGTTTGGATGGTTGACTCCCAGCCAAAAGGGTCTGGGTTCGAACCCCAATGTCCAGTCTATCTGGAGGCTGAGTAAGATACTAAGCCCCTACCTGCTCCTAACCATTTATATACATACAGCCATACTTTAACAAAACGACTTGGATAGTAGCGTCTGCTAAAATGACTAAATGAACTTGAACTCAAACTTGTAGTAGATAGTATCTGAGTTGTGACGATTCACGGTTCATTCATTGCCCATTCATGCTGTGGTCTGTGGATGACTTTGGGCTGCAGCGTGTTGGATTCAGATTACTAACTGCCACCTTGTACTCCTGGCAGTGTTCCACGAGTACCAGCAGATGTGTGGCCGAGACATCGTGAAGAGCATCTGCAGAGAAATGTCCGGAAACGTGGAGTCAGGCATGGTGGCTGTTGGTAAGTGTTGTTGTTTTTTTCTCTTAATCTTTCATTGTCTTTATTTTCAGAAACACTTGGACTTTGTGTCTTACTGGGGTTATGAACAACATTAGATCAATTGAATTCTTATGCTTACTTAATAGTCCGTACAAGTCATTTGATGTATTTATTGTACGAATAACCATCACGGTTTCATATTCATATAGTGTAAACAATTATACAGGGTCCAGTGTGTAGAATTTAGTGGCATTTAGCAGTGAGGTTGCAGATTGCCAACCTTCTTGGGCACTTATAGGATAACACTACAGTATGTGTGGGTGTGCGGAGCTCCATCTGGACAGCGGTTGATTGCCGCGTCCTTCAGAGGGTAAAGCTTCTCGGACACTAATAGTAAAATACCACGCTGTGTGGCACATTTCATATACAACATCGCTCATTATAATGCTCATACACATCGACGGTACAAAAAGTATCACAAATGGGTTGTCACCATGGGTCGTAACCTTAATTGAAAGTTGATTGATTTAAAAATGCGTTCCCTCTACAGCCGTTTGTCTGTTCTGGGCTACAGTAGAAACATGGCAGTGAAAAATGGCGGGCTCCGTGGGAGAGGACCCGCTCCCTATATATACATAAAGGCCTCATTCTAAGGAAACGAAAACATGACTATTCATAATTTCATGGGCTTACCAATTAGAAAATACTTATGAATTTATTAGAAAATGCCAAGTCCGTTCCACTACGCGCCACTAAATTCTAAACACTGCACCTTTTAATCAAATAGTTTTGATCACTAACTAACGGTTTCTTTACTGTCCAGTGAAATGCATCCGGAACACACCAGACTACTTCGCAGAGAGGCTTTATAAGGCCATGCAGGTAAAGCCGTCGTTCATTCTCTTTTGGTCTCAAAAGTGGTTCTCAAAAGTGTGTATTTGCGACATTGAGGAGCCGGAGAAAACTTGTTGGTTTGTTTATGGTGTCAAAGCATGGTGGGAGAATACACTCTCGCAGGTGCAGGAGTAGCACGAAACCGTGTACAACTGTTCTCCGTCTTTTAGATTTGTTTTCTCCAGAGACTTCCATTGTTTTGTGTGTGCACAGACGAGACTGGAAAATTAACATATGACAGTTGTTAAATGTGCGATTCGTTTCATAACTGTTTTCAGATTGTAGTATGACCCCAGTTACAGACGACTGATGCCTTTTTGAATGTTTTTGAAAGTTTTTTATTTATTTTATTTTTTTATTATCATTGACAACTTGGTCCACAACAATAACACTGTCTGAACTACAGGGAGCCGGGACAAAGGATCGAACCCTCATCCGCATCATGGTGTCCCGCTCAGAGAAGGATATGCTGGACATCAGACAGGAGTACTTGAAGAACTACCAGAAATCCCTGTACACTCACATCTCCGTAAGTCAAACGTGCATTAACATGACTTTTATTCATGTGTATTAAAGGTGCTGTAGGTAGGAATTAAGAATTCATTATTTGAGTGTAATGGGTTACAAATGGCATAGCCATCTGTCCGCTATTAATGAGTGAGAATAGATTTTTCGAGTAGACTCCGCTTGCCTCTGTATAAGATATCTTGGATTTTAGACCACTCCAGGCTCATTTCTGACAAGTCGGGCATCTTTGCCGTGATTGGTTTGGGGTATCCATCTTGCCTGTCAATCACAGGTGCAGGAAATGCAACACTTTTCAATGGCAGAGGGAGGGATCGTTTTTGGGGGGTTTTAAGTTCAAAATCTTCTCTTACAATTCTCAAATCATACCTACAGTACCTTTCATGTTTATGAATGAATGTTGTAAACATTGGTTGTTGTAAAGATGTGTGCGTTGTGCTGATCTACAAGTGTTTCTCTCTCTCCCTCAGGGCGATACCTCTGGGGATTACCAGAAGTTACTGTTGAAGTTGTGCGGCGGAAGTGACTAAAAAGGAAAAGCGCCGTGCCAATATTTGTGACACTGTAGTTGTCCACAAAGTAACCAATAACCATGTCACGGGAAATCATAATTCATACTGATTCCCAATTGCATGCAGCCAATTAGTTGTGTTATTAATATACCACTTTTTATGTAAAAAAAAAATTATTTTAGCTTTATGTTGTGTGATGGGTCATCAATCACCGTATCTACCTAAAAGTAACCACTTACATGCTATATCATTTTTTCCCTGTTTATTTTAATTACTTTAGAATCATTGGATGTCAAAAAGGAGAATTTACTCTGTTATGGTGAACATGAAACATTTATTTTAGTGGTGCGTCCTTTTCTAAAATCCGCTATAGACAATGAAGGAAAAGTCATCAATAATAATTTATCTTCAATCATGGTAATCGGATATTCTGTAAAACAAAAACCTTGCACTCCACAAATGACCTGCATTATTTGGACGTGTCTATAAATCAAATACCTCTATGCAAATCAACCCTAAACATAACATTTAATTTTAATGAATGTTGACTTTTTTTTAAATATTTTTATTATTTCAATTTCATAAAGCTATTTACACATGTGGCCTTACTGTAAAGCTGAACCCAAAGCTTTTAAGAATGGACTTTAAACCATTCATAGCTGCTTGTAACAAACTTAATTATATATTCATAACATTTGGTCTGGCAAACAGTCTATCGGTGTATTTGAATGTACTTAAGTGTCATCGTGCCATTGTAATAATTGTTGTAGTCCTGTGATTGCAACGTTTTTGTTAACATAGTTGCTTTTTTCTATGTTGTATTGCCAGCAGAGGGCTCTTGATTCTCATGATGTGACATTTATTTCCCTTTGTAGCTTACTCGTCAGTTAACTACCAGCTGCATTTTTGTTTTGTCATTGAAATTAATATACTTACAATATGTTGCCAACTATATTTTAGAATGGACTTTGTAATGTCATGTACCATTTTAAAGTTATATCTCCCCGGGGGCCATATATACACATATATTACAATGCCACATTTTGCATAAATGAATAAATAAAGACATGACACATTAAGACTTTCCATGTGCACTGGTGGCTTGTGTGTCTGCATAAAAAATGGGAACGATGAATCTATTTCTGGCGAGCGGACCAACAATGGGCTATTTGCATTTCAAAGCCGCTTCTCGCTCTGCCACCTTCGCTATATATTATGCATGGTATGAAATGCACGGCCTAGAGTAGCTTCTGTCTGCGTCTGGCTCACTCATCTTCCAAGTGGAAAATGGTCAGATTTCCTCTACAGTTCAGTGGCATGAGCAGTGAAATGGAGTTATTTCCCCACAACTCTGGGCTATAAAATAGTTTATTGAAGTAGGAGACACTGGTAACGTCCAAAACTCTTCTTTGAGGGTCTTTTTGGCATTGGCACCAGAGGTTGGTGGGTTATTTGGTTTGGCTGATCTGGCAAGACCGACAGTCTCATGTCACATGTCACAAAGCAAGATGAATATTAGATTTGTGCGGTTTGTATTTACCCTGCGGTAGCTGCATTTGTTTCCTGGTGATGCCTTGTGGGGAAATGTGGCCATATAGAGAAAATCACTTTTCATAGGATGATTATAAACACAGGGACTAACAGCAATTTTTTTTATAATAATGGCCTCTGCCCATATTTAGTTGATTGGCTTTTGGTAATAGTCTATTTGGCTCTTGAGACAAATAGAGGGGCTCAGTGTTTGCAGTTGTTCATCACAGCTGTCTGTGATGTGTACACAGGAGCAATGCCAATCAATAATATCCCTGTGCGTCATCAGTAGCGCTGCTCAGATGAGCAGTCAAGGTCACACTGTAATAAGCTGTAGACCCCGCGCTTCCTCTCTCTCCTACAATTCTCTTCATCTTATCACGCTTGCTCTCTCCCCTATTCTCTTCTACAATTCTCTTCATCTCCTTGCTCCTCCTCTCCCCCATTCATTTTCTCCCTCTCATCCTTTCCCTCCATCCTTTCTCCTCTCACTCTATCTCCTCCCTCTCCTCTCCTATCTCCCTCTTCTCTCCTCACTTCCCATCTCCCCTCTCCCTCTACCCTCATTTCCCTCCATCTCCTCTCCCTCTTTCCTCCCTTCTCTCCTCTCTCTCCTCCCCCTTTCATCCCCTGTCCTTTCAATCAGTAACAAGGTGGAATCATGCCTCTATGACGTTTTTGTAACCCATCTAAATTGTCATTTAGATGGGTTGTGACCCACCAATCATTTAAACGCAATGATATGCTGGTATAGCAGTATGGAAAAACATATGATGGTTCAACTTCTAGTGTGTTGAAAAAACAGACTAGACAAGACAGGGAATACATTTCGAAAAGAAATAAAGATACTCTGTTTACATGAAACGGATATTTCCTCTTATCTATTTACAATAAACCCAAATTTGACATATAACTAATAATAATAAAACATGATTAATAATCGTCACAACAGACATTGACTTCTATATTGTGACAATCAAGTAAAGCTGTTCTGTGGAATGTGTGTCTAAGGCGACATTTGGTTGACCAAGGACCTAATCCTGCTTTAAACTTCATGAGCGCATGCAAATTACAAAACCACGGATTAGATGGACCAGATATAACGGGATTCGTGGAGCTGATAGTACCACTATTCTATTCCTCTTGCCTCAACATAGCAATGCATGCACGCGTGTCCATGTGTATGCTTATGCTGGCATATTGATACATTTGCCTTGTAAAGCAAGCTGTCAGAACCTGGGCTTTGCATAATTTCCGACATTCCTGTTATTCTCATGCACAGAGCCACTTATGGACTTTCTGAGTTAAAATATGGGGTCACGTTACATCATCAGTTATATTAGTAAGGCTGTTCAAAAGTGAGCAATGTATGGACACACACGCTCCATAGCATTTATAGTAAATTCATCTTAATAACTGGTTTAAGGCCACCATCGTTTCATTTTGCATGTCAAAGTTCTCTTCATACATTGTTTTTAAAAAGGTGCTATAGAAATATTGTTTTTAATTTATTATGAATAAAGCTGTTTTACATATTTAAATTGTTCTAAATCTCTTGGGTCTGTTCAACTCTTCCTAGGGGCTAGTCATATAGTGTTTTCTGCTATGGTCCAACCCAGCCAGTTTCTTGTGTGAATCTCATACTCAGCAGATGTAACGTCATCTTCCTTTGGGATCTGATGGATTAATATATATAGAGCAGAAGAAAAGCTTACAGTGCAACACTCAGACGCGGAAGAGGACACTGTGCTGTGTTAATTTGTTCTTATCGGGTTCATCAGCTACAAGCATTTAAATGTTTAGAAATAATGAAAAATATATTGATTCTAAAGGAATTTCTTTAAAAGAAATGCATTCATCCCATTATAATATGTCGTCAATCCGTTTGTAGTATCATAGCCTACATTTAGTCGTAGTCCATGAATAAATATACTCACACTCACACGACTTAAGAACAACCAATGCATAATTACATGAAAAAAAGTGTTGTTCCATAATATCTTGATTTACTAACCTAAAGTTTAAGTAGATAAACCAGGTGCGTTACGATCAAAGACTCGCCCCCATTTACCTTACATGGCCATTGCACGAAGATATGATTGGTCGAAAGCTACAGCTGCTGAAATATGATTGGTGGAGAGCTACAGCTGCTAAAATAGTGAGCCATGGCGGAGTTTGTAGGCACACAGAAAAGACTACCAAAGAGTTGGTACAGTTTGCAACATGTAGGAAAACCTTAATTCAAAAGGATGGTCGTTTTCTTTGGGGGAAATGTAAAGTGGACCGCTTTAACGCTGAGCGTCTACGCCAGAAGGACAAACAGTAGGACTAAACACGCTCACGGACAATGCATTGCAATTTCTTAGTTCAGCCAGCGTTTGGCAACAAATATGGCTACTTGTGTCTGCTGCACTTCGCGTTGAAAACCATCCCAGCAAGGCTTTACAGCGCGTTCTCACGGACTACCAACACTCCTAAGTGAACTTTATGCTAGGGAAGAATTTGATCCCGTATTTGTTTCTCAGCGACCAGCTCCTGACGCATGAGAAGCGGGGTGAAATGGAGTCCAAACACAAGGAGTTGTTGGAGAAACGTTACCAGAACTTAATGGAGTCAATAACCGATGCAGACGCGGTGGTGGATGTTTTGGCACATTCTGGTACGCTAAGCCAATCGGAACGCCACGAATTGGACCACAACTGTACCTCAAACTCGGAGAAGGTAGACCTTCTCTTGAAGATGCTGATAAGTAAAGAGAGCGACAATTTCCGAGATCTGTGCACGGCACTGGAGAAGACCCACCCTCACCTGAGTTCTGTCCTGTTAAATGGCACTGGACCTGTCGATCACAGTTCTGGTGAGAAGCAGTCCTTTTTGTTATTGATTTAATTACATAATAATATGCATGCCATCTTGTAAAGCAATTCAATCGGCAACTCATTGCTGCGCAACCAGTTCTACCTATTGACTTAATTCAGTTCAATTTTCATCCAACATGCTTTCATTCTCCTCTGATCTTGCCCTATCTTTCCCAACATTGACAATGTGACACCTTGATAAAGAGGTGTGTGTGTGTGTGTGTGTGTGTGTGTGTGTGTGTGTGTGTGTGTGTGTGTGTGTGTGTGTGTGTGTGTGTGTGTGTGTGTGTGTGTGTGTGTGTGTGTGTGTGTGTGTGTGTGTGTGTGTGTGTGTGTGTGTGATCATGTGACTTATTGGCAATTTGCACTCACTCTCCTGTGTGCTCTCCTTTTCACTAAAAGCACAGGCGTGTGTTTTGTGTTAAACAT
The DNA here is from genome assembly GCA_026745465.1 of Lota lota. Classification (NCBI taxonomy): domain Eukaryota; kingdom Metazoa; phylum Chordata; class Actinopteri; order Gadiformes; family Lotidae; genus Lota; species Lota lota. The sequence continues at coordinate 144,191 of JACYXH010000292.1, read as the reverse complement.
ATTTAGGCTAATGGATTTAAACAGGGAAATCAATGTGGTATAAGTTTGCTTTGCTTTTATCTGAACGATGGGGGGGGGGGGGGGGGGGGGGGGGGGTAACCACAGTTGTAAACTACAATTTAGGTTATCACAGTATTACTGTATTGCATATTAAAAGTATGACCAGTCTTTTCAAATGGATCAGGGGAAAACAAAAGAGAAAATAACTGTCTGTTTTCACCATCATTCTTCTTCTCAAGCCGGAGTTAACCTGCGGGTTCAGAGTACATTGTGGCAAAACTTTTTGATACAGCTTTTACAAAAGGTTCACGATAACCAGAGAAGACTGAGGAAATGCATAACAAAGGTGTGTGTGTGTGTGTCTCACAGCCTCTGGGGTTAGGGTTCTATTCTATTTTGGGTTGTTTACTCCACCCCACATTGGCTGTAATTTGGGGGTACTGTTTCTTCTCTGTTCATGAAAGTGCCTCTTCCCATTCCCATACAGCACTTTTGGATGAGTTTGATAACTCTTCCTCTCTTTGTCTTCCCTGCCACGACTCAGAGGTCTGCTTGGCTGCTTGTTTATCCGTGCTCCTCCAATGACACAACCTCAATATATATTTTTACGACACTCAATCACAATGTCAATAATTGTGCCACACACAATATCGCCTGTGTGAAGCTGGGTACATTTGTCGAAATACTCTTGCTGTACATGTGTATACCTCCACCTTATGTGGGCAATACAGTTGTATTAACTGTATTGTCCACATAAGGTGGTAGATTATGAAGCAGCAATATGGTGCAGTCACTGGTGTAGTGCTAAATTCGGGATGAAGGGCATTACACAATTGTATGCAATTGGTACCCTACAGTGTCTCTATGGCGGTAGGCCTCTGTGCTGATATAGCGCTCCGTGTGGTCTGCCACTTGATCCTTATTAGGCACCTGCGGTACTTTCACACACTTCTTTTGCATTTCAAAAGCCAGATTTACATGGCTAGTTTGTGTTGGTGGCAGCCTCACCTCACTGCCAAGCAGTCACGTCACCATCATCCACGTGTTGACAGTTTCCAGCTGTTTTGCCCTGCAGCATGAATGTTGGTCAATATTTAACTTTTGAACCTAGTTACTTTCAACCTCGCTAGTAACAGGTTATTAATTGGCAGGATTGTTTTCCATCTTCCCGCTGAAATAGAAAGCAATGTGAATATATGTATATCTAGGCATATTCTTATATATGTGTACCTCTGTATGATCTGAGCATGCTTCATATCTGAGCAGGCTTTTATTGTGTCGACGTGATGTGGCGCGGTCTACTTAGCGCAGTCCATCGTGGCTTGTGAAGCTTCCTCCAGGGCTGAGCTGGTGTTACAACAGGGCATGTACACCACCACCGGACCCGACAGACTGGTTCCTCCACTGCTCCCTCTCGGCATTGTAACGAAGCCTCGTCTTCAAGACAACAGTAGCTTGTTTTAGCCAGCGTGCCTCCTCAGCCCTCTGCCGTGTGTCATAACCAGTTCCTCCCCAGGTGACACCAACCTGGTTATGTGAAAAAGGGGCTAGAGTTGACAGTTATTCAACTTTCACCCATTATGGAGTGGTCGAGTCACACAATGGGAGTAGTGGAGTCTGAACAACGCAATGTCCTTTGTTAGATGTTGGTGTTTTGGAATGAGACATCGTGGCATGGGACGCGCACAAACGTACACACACGCACGTACACAAAGGGGAAGCTGATTCATGTCATGTTGAACAAATCGTGTTTGACAGGGGAGAGCTGGTTGAAGACATCGGTCTTGGTTTTTGAAATGTCTTTGGATGCCTTTTCATAGGTATTGACCGTAGCCAACATGCTCGTAAGCAATTACCTTTTTGTTTATTTTGGAGTGCTGTCACAGGCTTCAGAGCAATGACGAGCTGACGAGAATACATCAGAAAGGTGTGGGTCATGCCTCACTTGTAGTTAGGTCATGCCTGCTTCATGTGCTGCAGATACACAACTTCACCTTTTTGACAAAAAAACAACTAACAAAAGCAAGCCCCATCCGATATTGTCTTTTCTGAATGAGGGTGGGAGAGAGTTGTCAATGTAATCATAGAATGTCTTTCAACGATCTAACTTTCAGATTAAAATGGACTCTGGCGCTATTACCTCCAAATAGCAGTTGCCACCAGTTCTCAGCAGTTTGTTTTGGCCTGCCTCAAAGGAAGGCCTAATCAGTCACCTCTGTCTGCGGATTGACTTTTTAATGTTAGCTTTGGAATTTCCTTTTTCTAACTGCCCTTTGCAGTAAGCACTTTATTTTTTAGTCTTCTACGCCAGACTGTTCATTCAACTCATTAGTAGGCCGTACTTGGTGACCTGGTTGGTTCCACGACAGCCGCAAGCTTGTCTCTTATGTTTTATGGAGAGGAGCTGCAGAACTAGTGTCACTCAGCAGGTGTGACGTCACATGTTTGAGGCTCCACTGCGTTGCTGTTTCTGGCTGTGAGCGGGACAAGAAAAACAGTTTTAACGGCCAAGGCCTGTCTTTCCTCTTGAACTGGTCTCGGAAACCGTCTGAAAAATAAGCTTATCATTTCCGAAGGCGAGAGGAGGTATGTCTGCCACACCAGTTAATCGCCTAGGTTAGAAAAATAGGAAATGCTCTGTTGTCATAGCGTTGCGCCAAAACTCTGTCTACAAGTCTGGAGTCTGCAGCGTTGCAGCCTGCTGACTGGCGCTAAAGCGATCAGCACCCCCCCCGCCCCCAAAGTGACGTGTGTGTGTGAGGCGGGGGGGGGGGGAGGGAGGGGAGGGGGGAGGGGAGGGAGAGGAGGGAGAGGAGGGAGAGAGTCGGCCCACCACAGCTCAGCCCCAGGTCCCATGACTTCCAGGAAAGTAGGGAGAGCGGGCCACGCCGCGGCGAACCTCTCGGCCCATTGTGACACGGCGTCTCTCTGCTCAAACAAGACCCATGGGAAACTTAAGCCCGGGCCAGAACAAAGAGTGCTTGATCCATGGGATGCCACGGTTCCTGAGGCACATCACTCTCTCCCCCTCTTTTTTTCTTTTTTCTTTTTCTTCTTTCAGCCCTGCGACGATGGGAAAGAAATGGAGGGGCAAGCCATTTTAGCTGGGTTCCCTCCAGGTTTAATGAAACACACAGTCTGCCTTTTTTTTTTTTGGAGCTTGCGGGAACAGCATGGGATTGATTTAGGAGTGTTGAGATGCTGGTAAATGGGATCGTTTGTCATGGTGCTGTTTTTTTTTTTTTTAGTAGGTGGCGCGTCAGGACTTATATCAAGGGTGGGAGTTTGTGATTTAACTGGGCGGATCATCTGTTGGTTCAACAGCGCCGGGCTGTGTTGTAGCATACGTGTGTGTGCGCTCGCCGGTTCAGCAGCGAAAGGGTTTTTGGATGGAAACCGGAGTCTTGTTTAAACCTCTCATCCCGTATTCATAGGAGCCTGGGTCCACACCACAAATGAGTTTGCACATGGACACCCTCCCTTTTTATTTGATCCCCTGAAATTCATGGCAAAATTTGATGAAACAAAGAAAAATTATCCCAGAAACAATTGTCTCTTCAGATTGTGATATTTAGCACGGTGAGCAGTGATGTATGCTCTTGTCATCGCTTATGTATATATATATTTTTTTTTTCTTGTTGTAATTCCTGAACAGTTAATGTATTAGGCGACAAAAGAAAAAGAGGGGCTTCCAGAAGGTGGGGGGGGGGGCGCGGTGGTGGGACGTTGTCAGCGGAGATGAAAAGAAGCACCTCTCAGGCTGCACTGACTCTTCTGGGGGCCCCGGCCCGGCTACGTTTACGCCGCCCTGCCTGCTGATAATTAGCCACACACTGCAGCCAGGGCCCACTGGGCTGTCATCCCTGGGTCGGGGAGGGGGAGGGAGGGAGGGAGGGAGGGAGGGAAAGTCCCACCTTTTATTATTCCCCTGGACGGGCCCTCTTTGACTGCTGGGCTAAATCCTCCCCTGGCGTAACCCTAGCCACTCGCTGCTGCCTTGATGTGGCACTACAATGCCGGAGGTACGCCTTGGTCTGTAATTCAGGAGTCACTTGTTTTGCCTACTTGGTGACTGACTTTGATGTTTTTGTGTTTCTCCCCTCTCACCAACCCCCCCCCCCCCCCCCCCCCCCCCCCCCCACCCCCCGCAAAACTTCACCAGTTTCACCAGGCTCCACCTACAGTGTCTTGTCCACAGTGCCGTCAGACTCGGAGAGCAGTAGCTCCCTCAGCAGCCTGGGTGAGTGTCGCTGTTAATACGTTAATAAAGTACGACATTCAAGCAAGCACGGCCTAAGACGGACATTCCCATTCGCTCTTACAAAACGTTACGCTGACGTTGCTTTGTAATGATTAAGCTGATTCCTCTCAGCATAATGATGAAATATGCAGTAAAATACACTCCCTTTGTTTGTTTTTTCAAAATTTCAAGGGTAAGGGGTTGGTTTGCGCATATCGCAACCATCTGGGAATTCTGCATGTGTTTGCAGAAAACATGACGACAAAAAAAAAAACATGACGACAAAAAAGAAAAACATGACACTGTTGCACTACACGTAGGGTTTCTAACCAACGCTAATCTGCGACCACTAAGCACGTTCTGACATGTAGCTCCTCAAAGCCAAGCCTGGGACAGTCTTGTCTTTGACCTGATATCCTAAGATGAAGAGACTCCTCTGTGCGATTAAGCCGTGAGTGAGTAGTGAGGAGCCCATGCCCCTCCCCCACCACTCTCCAACCCTGCCCCAGTGACGTGCTGACACCCGCAGGTACGCCCACCTCAGCCTCCTCGCCGCAGCCCAGCCACACGGAGATCCACGGTGGCCACACGAGGGAGAACATGGAGACGGTGCTGTTCCAGCTGAAGCAGGTGACCCGGGAGCGGGACGACCTGCGCAAGAGGCTGGCCCTCTCCTCGCCCGGGACCACCTTCGACGACTGCAGGTACCGTACCAGAACTCACCTGTTAGTTTTATTTTTCTTGGGAGAGGATCTGCCTTGAAAGAAAAGAAAAATCGGTCTACAAAAGTTTCCTGGGAACACCTGGCCCTGATTTGACCCGAAATGGGTCGAGGCACTTCTCCTCACTAAAGTTTTTAAAAGCAGCTAAAAAAGAATAGCCTAAGTGGTTGGAGTAAGTGTTCCCAGAGTGTGGTCCACTCTAAAACAACGGGGTTAAACAGGTAATTTTAATGGCTACCCTCTTTGCCTTTCCCCCACTCCCTTGTTCCCATAAGCACCAGCTCAGCATGCTGTTATCTCCGCTATGCTTCCATCACTCTCCCCTTGTGGCCTCCTGAAATTTTAATTTCTGTTGTTTTGTCTTTCTTAAAAATGCACGTTTTGTACTCTCTCCCTCTCTCCCTCTCTCCCTCTCCCCCTCCCCCTCCCATCGTCTTCGGGTCCAGACCCCACTCCAGGTCGGGCCAGGACTACGAGCGCCTCAAGATGCAATGCATGAAGGCGATGGCGGACCTGCAGTCCCTTCAGAACCAGCACAGCTCCACCCTCAAGAGATGCGAGGAGGCCGTGAAAAAGGCAGATTTCTACCAGTGAGTAGTAGAAGAAGATTATTTTATTTGTCATTGCACAAGTGCACATAATGTGATCTGTGCACTGAACTCATCACTAGCAGCACTAGGAGCAGTGGGCAGTGCCCAGATTATTTAGGGGGGAAAATGGCTACAGCAGATGCCACTGCCGTAGCTTCCTGAATTCTTTAGTGGCTAAGCACTGTTTAATTTTTTTGTGTCTGTTGTTGCATCTCACTTGTGTTCTCGCTCAACCGCAGCCTGCGGGAGTTTAACATGGATTTGGTTCTCCCCTGTAGAGATCAGATTTCCCAATACTGCTGTGGGAGGAAGAGGCCTTTGTGCAGGTCCATGGGTTAATTTAAGTCACGGGCATTCAAAACAAAAATGTGTAGAAGGACCGCAATAATTGTTTGTTTCATCACCAACCAAAAACATATGAAGCAGCCCTTGGCAGTGACATAAGTACAGTCCTCAGCTGTCTGTGCAGCTTCTTGAAGAAGAGACACGATTCTCATTGGCCGTCAGCCTTGTCACTCAAAGAAATGTAGCTCTGGCGCAAAGTGGGTAATATATATATATATTTGTCTGTGTTCTTCTCGAATAAGTTTTCCCTGCCGTTCATTCTTTCATGTCAATCAAGTCGTCTTCCTCATAAGAAGTAGGCAGATCTTGACCGTAATCAACGCAGCTTTTCCATGGTATATGGAAAGGCTGGATCTGCGAGATTAAGAACAAACAGACAGACGTGCAATTGCCACTCTGTAAGTCACTGCTCCTGTCCAATCCTGAAGGTGGGGGTGGGGTGATAGCATGCTCCATAATCATCATTATCTCAGCGACAGCGGGCATAAGCATCTGTGCTACTAATGCTGCCGCCTTCGCCAGGCGCTATCGATGCTACTATCACTCAAGAGCAGGCGTTAGCGGGATTTACCCGCGGCCTCTGCGCTCTGCTCCAGAGGAGCGGACCAAACAGCTGGCGGCCACGCAGACACGCAGACGCGAGAGGATTATTACAATGGTTTAAGCCTCTCGCCCCCTCCGTGGTCCTGTCGGTACATCTCCGGAATTAGAAAAAAAAGTGTTTATTCGCTGTTTGCCGCCATATCCCCCCCTGTTATGCTGTTGGCGCTTTCCCGTTCACATCCAACCACCGTTCTTGGGGAGCTGTGAGTTACTCAAATCATGTGCAGCGCCCGCGGGCTGGATCATATTCTGGATCATACATTTAAACAAACGCACTACCCTCTCGGCCATCCTCTTGCCCATCATCTCGCCATCATGTGACACTGTTGACACTAGTGGAGAAACGTTTCTATTTGGCCTTTTTTTTTTTATCAAGGCTTTTGTACATGGAATGTTTGTTTGTTGGTGTTCGCTGTGTGAGATCTGTGACGCCGCCACGCGCTAATCAATGCAGTGCCGCCATTGCTGTGGGAAACGTATGGACTTTCCATGCCGCTATCCATTGATGAACCAAAATCATGTTGTCCCTTAAAAATAATATATAGCCACTGAAGTATGTCATGCTCCGGACCATGATATTTATAGACTGATGGAACATTTTCTATTTACATGAGTTATAAAACCCACAAATTTGCATTTGATTTTTGATCCGCGTAGTCACCACGATACTAAGGACATATATTGTTCAAAGCGGTCAAAGTTCAGCTGACGGGAACTTTGACACGGAGGGATGAGATAAATACAGATGCAGATACCTTCCCCAGTTTGCCGCATACACTGAATGGAAGTGAACGACCCATGAGCATGAGGTCCCACAAGAGGTCTGTATCGCGAGCATACAGTGTTTTGGCAAACCCTTTCAGCATGATTAATAGTCCATACTGAGAGTATGGACTATTATGCGTTGCCCCAATGCAGAATGAAGGCCTTTTTTATGCTGAATGAGCGTTAACTTTTTGCCTCAGCGATGCAGTGCTCGGTTAAACTAGCCACTTGTTGACAACAGGTATTATTATACAAGTACATATTCTGGCACCATAAGCCTTCTCGCTGTTTCTGTTAAACTCTGCCAGTGTTGGATCGTTGCTCTTTCGCCCCCTCCACGCAGCACGCTGCACGGCCGGCTGGCGAGCGAGCATGGCCAGCTGAAGGAGGAGACGGAGGCGCTGCGGCTGGACAACATGCAGCTGCTGCGGGAGCACGGGCACAGCAAGCAGGCCTGCGAGGAGCTGCGACGCCTGCGGCAGGACGACCTGCGGGACGCGGCCGACATGAGGACGCTGCACCAACAGGTAACGTGTGTGTGTGTGTGTGTGTGTGTGTGTGTGTGTGTGTGTGTGTGTGTGTGTGTGTGTGTGTGTGTGTGTGTGTGTGTGTGTGTGTGTGTGTGTGTGTGTGTGTGTGTGTGTGTGTGTGTGTGTGTGTGTGTGTGTGTGTGTGTGTGTGTGTTTCTCCAGACATAAACACACACACAGTCTGTGCTCTCCCTGGAGATGCTCTCAGCCCGCTGCTGGATGCTAACATTCAAGACAGAAAGGCATTTATTATTTGCCGTCATTACTTCCGAGAGGGTGGCTTTCTGCCAGACAGATCGGGGTCAGACTGTCTCCCCTCCCACGGATCGGAGCTCCCTTTTTTTAACATTTTACGAATGCCCTATCCTTGCATCGACCAGTGTCCATCCACTCCTGGCGTACTCCGGTTCAGACGGTCAGACCATTCAATGTCTGCAGTATCTTGGACATGCACCATGTCTTCATATGCATCAGTGCTTCCAGACTCCAGGGTGTACACCGACAAGAAACACTATTATTAGCTGAACTTGGCCTCTTTAGCAGAACTCTTCAAATGGCAAAAACAATGCGCTGATATCCCTGCAAGTTAAATCTTCAAGTTGAAGATGTGAGAAGACCAAAGTGGACTACAGGCCTAAAGCGGGCTAATGATGATGATGATAATAAAAACTGCATTTATAAAGAGCTTTTCAAGGCACTCAAATTGCTTTTCATAGGGTAGAGGTGAGTAATGAAACTATCCAATGAGTGATCAAGGTTTGATTTAGGTGTTAAAAGCCAGATTGGGAATCGGGCCAGGGACACCAGGATTAGCTCCCCTACACTGACGAGTGCCATGGGCTCATTAGTCACAAAAGGTAGTCAGGACCTCAGTTTAATGATCTTGCTTTTTTGGCGGTTGATGGGAATTTCTTTTTAATCCTTTTGCACAACCTATGTCAGAACCATCGGAGCAGATATTTATGTTCACGTTGGTTGCAGGTTCCAATTATGTATTTATTGATTCATTTATTATTGTATTCATTTTACTGAATGCAGCCCTGCAAGTGAGTGAACATGGCATAACAATGGCCTTGGGTAAATGTCTCATCAAAGATACTCGCCCATTTCAATGCAGGAAGTCAAAGAGAGGGCATTTCCTTGTTTTGATCTTTGCCGGTCACAAAATACTTCTCTAGGTCTAAATGCAGCACTCGTGATGCCACGGCACTTTTGCATGCAGCAGTTCCATCCATTACTCTGTTTCACTGACAGTTGGGTAAACACGTGTTATTTATTTATCAGTTGCTTTAATGGCAACTTTAACCAGGGAGCCACATTGGTTTGATCCACAGAGGAACAGTCCGTCTTTTAAAAGGAATACTCATAAATATGTCATTGTTCTATTTTATATCCTCTCTACTTGAATCTTGTATACAAAGATTCAAATCTCTCAATTTTATTTAAAGAATATATATATATCTTTTTTGTCTACACTAAATCTTTAAATCTCATACAAATCACACTTTTATAAAGACATTTTTATACCAAAGTCCATTAAAATGACTATAACAATAAACGTACATCTATAGAGACATCTCACATTAAGCATCCACATTCAACAGTAGACCAGATGAGGTCCTCAAACGAAGGGGTTTGTTCTACTTTCATCGAACGAAGAGGTGCGTGTTCACGTCTTCGATACTCCTCAGGTGATGCGCGAAGGCTCGTCGGACGTCCTGAGCAAGCTGTACGACGCCACCACGGAAAAGCTAGCGGCGGCGCGGCGGGACTACGAGGCGCTGCGCAAGCGCTACAGCGACCAGACGGCCAGCCACAACGCTGACCTGGGCCGCATGGCACAGGCCGACGAGGAGAACCAGCGGCTGCAGGCGCAGCTCGACGTGCTGCTGCAGCAGAGGGACGCAGCCGTGCACTACCAGCAACAGTACTCCTCGTCCATGAGGAGGTGGGGGGCGTGCACACACACACACACACACACACTTGCATGCATGCAAAAATCCATGCACGTCTGCACCAGCACAATACATACGCATACACGCAGGCACGCACGCACACACACACCCCAGATGCACCCTCTAATGGAAAAACAATCACCGCTCTGTCGAGATGCAGCCAACCAAAGGACAGACAGACAGACGGACGAACACAGTGAACGGCAGACGTAAACAAATTCTAATCACTACCGGTCCGGCCCAGACTGAAAAGTTCACTTCATATTAATTCAAAGGCTTTAGTGCCAAACTCGAATTGGTCACCTAATCCGAGACAGATGAAGCTTTGTGTAGGGGCAGCTGCCCGTTGGTTTTGAACGTTGGGGTCCTAGCCCTCATGAGATTAGGAGAAAGTCTGTTCTACTGTTCTCTTTTCTAACAATGCCCCGCTGAAATGACAATTCTACAAGTCTGTTCATCTTCATTTATTTTATTTTGGAGGCTAATTGTAAGTCACTGTCGCATTGCTCGAGTCAAGGCATGTTTATTTAGAAAGCCCCTTATTTAAAAATGGGCGAAAAAGCGCTAAGAAACCCAACAGGAAAAGAGGAGGAAACCTGAGAATACAGAAAGAAGTTGCTCTTTCTGTGCTTCAGTTGTCTATATAAGTGCCCATGCAGCTCTTATAAAAGTCATATTCTGGTAATTGAACAACTAACAGTATTGAAATAATGTGTATGCCATAAATTGTCCTGATTCGGCTAATGCAGATTTCAGGGAGAATCTCACACAGTCATGACATATTGTTATTAGCAAAATAACTAAGTAGTATCCATCTAGTTTCTCTCGACTGAGACTGTTATCTTGGCGGCCAAATGGGGTGGGATATAGATACAATATGCAATTTTGTTTTGTATGAAATGTTCTCTAAAGCACATTCTGTCATGCAGACAGTATTTTTGTTTTGTTTTGTATGTAGTACTGGAGCTAGCTTGAAATCGCAAATCTTGCATGCTGCACCTTTTTCTTTATGGTTAACTCTTGTCCCCCATCGCGCTCCAGGTACGACACGGTGCAGCAGGAGCTGGCCAGCGCCGCGGCCCAGAACAAGGAGCTGCAGCGGGAGATGGAGCGGCTGCAGGCGGAGACCACCCGCCTCAAGACCCAGCAGCTGAAGGCCGCCAAGGACTGCGACAAGTACAAGGAGGAGCGCGACTCTGTGTTCAGCGAGTACCGGCTCATCATGAGCGAGCGGGACCAGGTGATCAAGGAGGTGGACAAGCTGCAGACGGGCCTGGAGCTGGCCGAGGCCCGGCTGAAGAACACGTCGTCGGAGAGACGGGTGGCCGGCGATGAGCTGGAGGCGCTCAGACAGGTGAGCAAGGCATGGCCATGTGTAATTGCATAGGGGTTTGCGTTGGTTCGGAACTTAGGAATTAGACGCAACGACGTGGTTAATTTAACAAATATTTAATTGTTTTCATGTGATGCAATCCATTCGTCCGAGAACATTTTAGCAGAACATTGTGCCATAAAGTACTTGGAAATTATTGCTTTTATTGTTAGTACCCTTATTTATATTTTTACTATTCCAATAGCATTCTCTTTGCCTCAGCTTTGTTCTGTGTCTTTTTAGAGATTGCTCGTCAATTGGAAATATAAATCGAAGCCTCTAATATAAATGAAATCTCTCATGAGATTAAGGATAGGTCTTGCTCTTGAGATTACGACAAAGATTAATGAGGATTACCGACATCCATCGATCTCTACATCTCAATCATGAAGTTCACAATTTCAACAATGCGCAGTATTTGCACAATTGTCATTTACAACATGTTTATGATTTTCCCATATAAAGGACATTATAGCTTTCTCTACCTCCATCATAAACTGTAAACCAGAAGAAATGGGTGGCTTCACCAGTCACGTCCCTTTTTAATTTATACAGCACATTTTAAAAAAACAACCAGGGTTGACCAAAGCGCTGTACAGTAAGGTGCACAGGTCAATTAAAACTGCAATTTAAACACTTTTACGGCAGATGAAAGACTGCATGCTCAACATAGTCTCATTTCGATTCAAGCGCCCGGGGGGAGAGAAACAAACCGGTTCTCAGGCGAAGTGACGTGTTTCTTCTCTTCCTCCTACCGCGGCGCCGTAGGAGCTGGGCTCGGCGCTGGCGGAGCGTGACCGGGCGGTGTGCGAGCGCAACGAGCTGCTGGACAAGTTCTGCCACGAGGCCAAGGACAAGTCGGACGCCCGGGAGGAGCTGGGCCAGGCCTGCAAGGAGGCGGACACGGCGCGGGAGGAGCGCGACGTCGCCCGCAAGGAGCGCACGGAGGCCATCGTGCAGCGTGACCAGCTGCTGCGCGAGTACTACCAGGCCCGACAGGTAAGGGGCCCTGCCAGCCGGGCTTTTTATTTAATATTTGATCTGAACACGTAGAGTTTATTACAGAGAGACTTTCCCTAATCCTCTTTCATCTGATCTCACGCGGGAGGAGGAGGAGGATGATGATGATGATGATGTATGGCTCTGCCCTGCGCTTGTCGCTGCGTTGGAAATGGTTAATCTGTGGTGGAAGGAGGGGTCTGGGGGGTCTGGCCGGCCGGCCTTTTGCATTATGTGATTTGTGCGACTGTTGTCTCTGTGATGGGCGGCCCTTCAATAACCTGATGGATATTGAAAGGTTCCTGCATTAGGAAAGTAGCAGCGATTTGTGGTGGGGAGCCAGTGACCTATAGACACACACGGACACAGAGCTGTTTCGGAATTTAGTCAAATTAATGTCGCTCCATGTAAGGGGTTATACTAGTATTATTAAAGTAACTTTTGCCTATGCAAAGTGAGAGTCTCACCAAAGGGTTACATGCACAGCAAGTAATTTTAGCTCCACTTCAAATTTAGAACTAATAGAAATGTGACCTAATTCACTCAACCTAATCCAGACCATGACTTCCCGGACCCCAAGATTTAGCCCCGTCCATCGAGGGAAGTTTGAGGTTTATGTGGCGCTCCTCCAAATTGATTTATAGTGGTTAGCCACGGTGGGGTGAGATTGGACACTTCCGTCGTCAACTAATTAATCTTAGCCGAATTAATGTTCACCCCAATCTGCATGGTGTTTGATGAGACATTGCCGATTTTGTCCTTGAAGGCACATTGTAATTAAAGGTGATGTAGGTAGGATTTCAGAGTTGTAAGGAGTGCAAGCATGAAAAAGAGCAGAGCAAGGTTTTAAGACTTAACAACCAAAAAAACGCCCCATCCCTCTCTGCTCCCCTCGCCGTCTCTGTGTTTCTCTGCCATTGAGAAGTGGTGACTTCACAGACCTGTGAGTGACAGGCAAGATGCATTCCCCGAAACAAATCAGCCAAGAGATGCCAGGATATCTCTGCCCCTGTCAGAAATGAGCCACTATCATTCTAAAATTGAAATTGACTCATACAGAGGCAGGCACAGTCAACTAGAAGACAGACATTCTCACAGAGCATTTTACTCACTAAAAGTTGACCAATGGCTATGTTATTTCTAATAAATTACACTCAAATAAAAGCTCTTGAATCTAACCTACAGCACCTCTTTAAATCAAAATATGAATACAAACTTGGAAAAAAAAAGCAGTATTTCAGAGTCCTGATTGGAGCAAATTCTACTCTCTTTATAAAACCTTAATACATATACATCAACACAAAAGCATTAGCATGTTCCAACTCAGCACCTGTGCATCCTCTGGACCCCCAGAAACAGGACTCGGTCACCCTGGACATGGAGCGGGCCACCAAGGAGATGGAGGTGCTGAGGAAGCAGCACGAGGCCGTCTCCCAGGAGCTGAAGGAGGCGTCGCAGGAGGCAGAGGTGGCCAAGTGTAGGCGGGACTGGGCCTTCCAGGAGCGGGACAAGATGGTGGCCGAGAGGGAGAGCATACGGTGAGCACAGCACAGCATTGAGGAAACGTGCGTCGTGCCACCATCTTGTTTTGTTGTTTTCCTGATAACTGTTTTGTAGTTAAAAAAAAAAGAGATATATGCAAAACCCCGCTCATATTATGATTAGCATTGACTGGAAAATGGAACTTTTAATACCAAGAAAATACTATTCTTCATTTAATTTCCATAGATTTTTTTTTTTATCACTATCTATTATACTGATGTATTGCTCTGCTTTATGATGCTTCATAAGGATATTTGGCCTCTGTGGTTTGTATCTGGTGTGTGCTAACCCCTGCCGATTGTGTGGTGCACCCGTCAGCACCCTCTGTGACAACCTGAGGAGAGAGCGGGACCGGGCCGTGAGTGACCTGGCAGACGCCCTGAGGAACCTGGACGACACCAGGAAGCAGAAGAACGACGCCGCACGCGAACTTAAGGAGCTCAAGTAAGCCGCATAGTGGAGGACCTGCAGCCCACCGCTCCTCAGCTTCTAGAAAGAGGATTTTGTGCCACCGTTGCGGGTCAGGATGGTTTAGTGGCTAGGGTGCTCTGACTCCCAGCTGAAAGGTCCTGGGATTAATCCCTGATGTCCACCTGTAGGCATCGCTGAACACGATTCCTAGCGGCTCGGTAATGATAGTTTTCGATAAAAGTGTCTGCTAAATGACAAAATTGTCAATGATTCGGCCGTGGTGGAAGGATGTCCTCTTGGCAACAGAATGAGTTTCTGAATAATCCTGGAGACTGCGTACACACGTCAGGTCAGTAATGAAAGCCTTGGTCCCTGCAGGGAGAAGGTGGAGGACCAGCTGGAAAAGGAGGCACGCTTTCGCCAGCTGATGGCCCACAGTTCGCACGACTCGGCCATCGACACTGACTCCATGGAATGGGAGACGGAGGTGGTGGAGTTTGAGAAGGACAGGGTATGTTCTGTTGCACTATAGACTTCCATTGTCTCAAAATCCATTGAAGGAGTCACGGATGTACAATTACCTTCATGTGCAAAACCCATCGAAACAACATTCTTTAGTCAACATAGTTTTGTTAGTCTTGTTAGTTTTCTTTAAGAAAACGTTGTTTCCAAGTGATGTTCAAACTGATTTGCGCATAAGGAAAGTACTTTTTGCTGGCATTAAACTAGCATGATTACGCTAATCACAAGGATGTATTCTGCTGACCAAGGCAACAGGATATCTCCAAACCCTTTTAATTGTTTTTGGACTACAATTAAGGGGGAAAAACACTGCACTTTTGTAAAGTGCAATGTTCACAAATTCTGCACTCCGGCTACATTTGAGCTTTTGAACATTATTAATGTATTCATTTAGTAATATTCGTTTTTTAATTCTAGGATGACATGGACTTGAAAGCACTTGGCTTTGACATTGCTGAAGGGGTGAACGACCCGTATCTACCTGGAGACTGTGGTATATTTGTAAGCAGGGTGGACAAAGGAAGTGTTGCAGAAGGAAGACTGAGGTAAGTGCCCCGGTTCAACTCCGCCACAGCAAATAATCAATCCTCTCCTTCGACCTGATTGGTGAACGCCCCCCTTTGCTCCGTGCTCTCCCCAGGGTGAATGATTGGCTGTTGAAGATTAACGACGTGGACCTAGCAAATAAGGACAGGAAGCAAGTGATCAAGGCTGTACTCGGCGTGGAGGGGGTGATTAATATGGTGGTGCGGCGGAGGAGGTCCCTGGGTGCGCGCGTCATCGCGCCCGTACAGCTCAGCCTGGTCGGCCACAAAGGTCTACGTCACCCCATTTTGTATTTCAATGAATTTTATACATGTTTGTTCTGATTTCGGTTTTACGGTAACACAGTAACTTTTTTTTATAACTCCCAATTTCGATTGAATGTTTGAATTATTCTGTACATTAGTTGTTAAATTACTTTGGACGAAATAATCAATCTAGAAAATAACCAAAACTAAATTAAGTACAATCCACAATTGTGGCAACAACTTGGAAGTTCCCAAAATGTCCACTGTTAAATAGCGAGATCTTCCATGTTGTGAATTAAGTCAGAGTTTTTTATTCTTCGTTTGTTTGTTTTTGTGTGTGCAGATAGCGGTATAGGCCTGGAGAGTGGAGTGTTTGTGGCTGTGATTACCCCCGGCAGCCCCGCGGCCAAGGACAGCTCTCTCACACCCGGGGATAGACTGCTAGCGGTGAGTATTGTGTTCTCCTGTTCTTTTAACCATGGTTTACACCAACAGAAACGACACCAAACAAGACCCATTCAACACCAGCAGTGCTTGTTGAGCTCTGCTGTCACCTGCTGGCCTGAATGTTCATTTTGGAATCCAGATGTCCGCAGATTGCAGCCGTGCTTTTTATGGACATAGTCCATATTAGACCCTTTACAACTCATCCATACATTGTCTAACCGTAACCTCTGGGTGACCTAGCAATGGTGTGTGTGCTCAAAGAAATATGGCGAACGTACAGTGTTGGGATTGCAGGGATAGACTAGTGGTCAGGGTGTTTAACCCACAGTTGAAAGATTCTGGGTTTGAACCCCAGTGTGCACAGTCTACCTGTAGGTATCCCTGAGCAAGATGCCTAACCCTTACCTGTGTTTCATATGTATTCCAAAATAAACACTGGTAGTCTCTTTGTCTGATTAAATTACAGAATAGTACTCAATGTATTCTTAACCATAAGAATAAGGCCAACTTACATAACTCTCAGGTTAAGGTTAAGAAAATTAATGCATTGACTGTTTTATTCCCAACTGTAACATTTATTTTCACGCTTTTATTCCAGATAAATGGCATCGCCGTGGATAACAAGTCTCTCTCTGACTGTGAAACTCTGCTGAGGAGCTGTCGTGACTCCGTCAGCATCTCTCTCATGAAGGTGAGCTCCTCCGCTCACACGTCAACACACACAAGGAACACAACCTATTTATCTTAACAGTCAGAATGATCACGTTAATGAGTGTTTTTTTTATCTGTGGGATTTCAAACAACTACAGGCTGAAATATTGAACAACACTTTACTTTAGATTTTTTTTTATTTTTTGATTTTTGCAATTGGCATAAAGAATTCATACTCAAGTAGAATACCTAAATCAAGTATCTCTATCTGATTAGTGTACAGTATCCGTGAGTTATAAACAACCTTGGTTGGCAGACTCATTTGCATGTTGTGTCGTATCAATCAGCTTCATGCAAGAGTCCCAATCTGCAGTCTTGACAAGAAAAACAAAAGAATTCTCCGGGAATGAATTGTATGGCTTTTCTTGCAATATATTACCTGTTAGCTAGCTGACTGCTGTCACCCAGCACAGATCCATTACTTGTTCCAGCGATGAGGAATCGGAATCTAAATAAATTCCAGTTGCTAGGATACCAGTATTTAGGCCTGGCTGCCAGGTGCCACAGCCTCATTAAATGTTAACGGCATGCGTTAAGGATGTGTTTGTATGTTTAATTTGTTTTGGTGGATAATTCTGTGAGGCTCCCCATCCAAGCTGCAGAAGGACGTGGGGCAAATAGGATTTAGCGGAGACACAATGTATAATGCAGACACCATGGGATGCAGGTGCAAGTCATTTAAGGATAATGGTTCTTTCGTACCGAGTGAAAGAGACATGTTGGCAGGAAAGTTAGAGTTAAAAATTCCAGTGGAACAAAGTCTGAACCTGACCTCTTTTTATGTGAACTTGATGAAATGCATTGATCTTGCCATGTGCTATACAGCGTTTGACATGACTTGACACCAAGTGTGATGGTAAAGAGCGTTCACCTTATTTCATGGGCCTTGTTCTTTGTTCCTCTTCCACAGTTCCATCCCCACAGCTGCTCCGGCCAGAGTCTGTTGTTCGACTGCGATCGCAGCCCAGGCTGCCGGCCCCAGTCCTGCGAGCTCCACGCCCGGAGCTGCCGTCACCCCAAGCACAACAACTCCACCCAGACGGACATCTACAGCCCCGACTGTCCGGGCGGAGGACCAGACGGGGCCCGCCGAGATGTTCTGGCCGACGGTTTCCTCCACAACCCCCCTCCCTATCACCTCAAACCATTCTCCAGCAGCTCCCTGCACTCCCACCCGCTCGCCCACCGCGGGGGCTCCTCCGCGCCCCCGGAGCCCCACCCAGACTTCTGCTGCCGGAGGCCGGAACTCCACCACCACCGCCGGCCTCCCGCCTTCAGCCCTCCGCCCCCCGGTGACGCCCCCCCGGATCTGGCCTCTCCGGGCGGCGGGGGCACCTGGCCTAAGGTGGTGGGCGGCGGCGGGACCTCCATCTCGGAGTTCGCCCAGCTCTCCATCTTCAAGAGGCCCAAGCAGCGGAAGTCCATCTTCGACGTGGATGCGTTCAAGAGGCCAGAGGTGGCGGTTGTGACGGCGCCCAAGCTGGACTACCTGTCCCTGTCCCAGCAGCCGTGCCGCTCGCCGCAGAGCGCCGTGTCGGAGGGCGGCCAGGCCCCGCCCACCCCGCCGACCCGGAGCGACTCGTTCCGCTTCAAGCGGCGGCATCACAACAGCTCGACGTCGGACACAGCCATCGCCGCGGCGACGGCCCCCGTCTCGCCCGAAGTGTCGCTGGAGGAGCGGGACGGCCCGCCGGCCGCCGTGCCGCGCTTCTACGGCACAGATGCTGCGCTCCCGGTGGACGCCAAGCCCGGCTTTCGGAGGCCCGGCGTGCCCAAGGTGGAACGCAGGCAGAAGACAGAGGAGCAGGAGAGGAAGAGGTACCGGCCCAAGTCGGCGCCGGCTCTGCGACGCAACGTGACCCCCTTGCACATCCCCATCCCCACGCAGGTAATACTTAGGGGAAACACCCCTGAGTCACCCCAGCGGCCATCTTGGTTCTTATCGCTAGCTGGGTGGAGGGGAAATGAATGAGGCATTCAGTTCCCCTCCTCCCAGCTAGTGTCTAGATCCAAGATGGCAGCTAGGTGAATTAGACACACAGGCAATACTCAGTGGGGCCCTAATGCAGTTATTTACAGCTCTGGCTGCTCCGACACTGCATGTGTGTGAATCATGCACGTGTTTTCTCTGTTAATCCGGCCTCGTCTCTGTCTCTGTCTCTGTCTCTCCGTCTGTCTGTTTGTCTGTCTGTGTTCATTATATCCAGGTTCAGAGTTTCTCTAATGACGAGCATTCCCCCGAGCCTGTGGACCTGGTGCGTTTCTCCCCCATGCGTTGCCATCGCTACAGCATGCCCTTCGTTCCCCCCGGCTACAGCAACACCATCGCTGCACGTAAGTCAACCCCACCCACCGGGATATCCATATTTCCCCCTACGCCCCCACCAATGACATATCCGACCATCCTCTCCCCACCGCCAGACCCCCCACACAGAGGCCTGGCTCCGTGTCCCGCCGTCACGGCCGTGATGAGGAACCCCGTCTACACGGCGTGGAGCCATGAGGTCCAACCCGGAAACTCCCCTCCGCCTGCCCCGGGTCCAGGCCCGCTCCACCCGCATCCACACACCAGGTGAACTAGCCCCACCGTCCTCCCATCACTCCCATACTACACACATCTACCTGGCTGTTACCTGCTTTTCACAACATTGGGTCAAGTAATCTCTCACCTTTTAATGAGGCCGAATCATATGTAAGATATGAATAAAGATATTTCGTCGCCACCAACACAACACACAAACCAGCAACTTTGCTAAGAATCCTCATAATCTCACAAAGCTATTGCAAATGAGATGCAAACTCCCCAGCATTCCCCGGTGTCTTCAGCAGATTGCGGTGCGAGCCAAAGTCCCCCCTCACTCTGGTGTGTGTGTGTGTGTAGCTAATTAGCCCTGCAGGGGGTGGGGGGGAACTTATATTCACCCAGTGGCCATCTTGGCTCCATCTTGGCTCTAAACGCTAGATTGGTGCCGCATTCAGTTCCACCCACCCAACTAGAGTTTACAGCCAAGATGGAACCAAGATAGCCACTATAGCTTATAAAGTCCACTGAGTGGTTTAGCCAAGATGGAGCCAAGATGGCCGCTATAGCGTATAAAGTCCACTGAGTGGTTTAGCCAAGATGGAGCCAAGATGGCCGCTATAGTGTATAAAGTCCACTGAGTGGTTTAGCCAAGATGGAGCCAAGATGGCCGCTATAGTGTATAAAGTCCACTGAGTGGTTGTGTGTTCACCCGACTGCAGCCCCGGCCCCCAGCACCACGGCCACCACAGCCTGGACCTCAGTCAGAAGCACGGAGGAGGAGGTGGAGACTTCACCGAGAGCGGCCACGGCCAGCCGCCACCACGCCTGCAACACAGCACCAACTCCCTGCCATACGGCGCCAGGCTAGGTACCGGACCAGTGTGCAAAGATCTCCACTACAAACTCTAGGACACTGTTCTATCTAAAACGGTCAACACATGATAAGCGTCCAGCCAAGCGGTCGGACGCTGGGTTGGGCGTAGGAATATAGCTAGCTAAGGAGCAGGAGTTCAGCGCCTTTAACTCGTTTAACAATGGAAAATACGTATTTGGTCGTTTAGAAATTAAGAAAGCCATTGGCTGTAAGAGTTGCTTTGTTATAGAACTTCAAACGAAGTCAATTTGACAGTTAACTTTGACATTCTGAGCAGTCCGCTAGGCCCAGGTTAGCGTCCATGCTAGGTGCGGCCTCAAAGCTCGTCTCCATAAGAGAACTCTGTAGCGACGCTGAACGCTCCTCATGTGTTGACCAATTCATTTTCCCTCTTGCTTCTGAAGGTTCTTTAAGTACTGCCCAGTTCAGGACGGAGCGCATCAAGATCCCCCCCACCCGGTACCCGCGTTCCGTCGGGTCGGACCGAGGTACCGTAACCGTCCTGCACAGTTGTGGATGTCTCCGTGTTTGTGTGACGGACTCTCTTTTGTGTCATTCCGCCAGTGCGGTTTACTATGTGGGTGTGAGCCGTGAGTGATTGTTGGGCTGTCGTTGTCTCCAGGTTCTCTGTCTCACTCGGAGTGCAGCAGCCCCACACCCCCGCTGTCCCCCGTCCACCTGGACACGTCGTCCTTCGCCAGCAGCCAATCACAGGGCTCCATCTCCGCCCAGCCCAGGATATCAGTCAGCCCCGCCCCCATCGGCGACAGGCGGAAGGATAGGTAAGGCGACCTATCCTACCAAAAATAACTGACACACTCGTTCACTCACTCACTCACTCTTTCCCCGGTGAGTGGGATGGGTGGTTGGCTCCTGTCTCCATCCCGGTGATAAACCATTGCGGTGACAGCAAAGCCTGTGTCCATATCATTAGCAGCTGACACGCACACACCATCGTTCACTTGTCCCCTCTTCACTCCCCTCCGTATTGCCCCACACACGCCATCCACCTCCCTCATCTACAATGGACAAGCAGCACCATATTTCCTCCCTCTCGTCTCGTCTTCTTCTCGTCTTTCCTCAGATTAGATCTGTCTCGCAAACCTTCAGACTCCCTGCGGCGGCTAATCCCACACTTGTCTCCTTAAGGAGCCTCAGGTTATTTTATTGGTTGGTCGGTTGTCCGTGGGGCCGAGAGAGAGGGAGGCACGTCTAGGTTATGGAAGCCTGCAATGCTTGACATGCCCCGCACGCAAGAATGCCCCAAAATATATCTCACGGATTACCTCTGTAGGGGGACAATTTAGGCCTTCTGATAGACCTAATGATGAATCACAATGGCTGTGTTTTTTCTTTTGACGTTTCTATTATTATTATTTTTTACTGGTTTCATATTGTATTCTGCCGCGTACTTCTCCCC
This sequence comes from Lota lota, assembly GCA_026745465.1. Taxonomy (NCBI): domain Eukaryota; kingdom Metazoa; phylum Chordata; class Actinopteri; order Gadiformes; family Lotidae; genus Lota; species Lota lota. Next base: position 122,828 of record JACYXH010000292.1, on the reverse strand, counting down.
TGTGCTGGTTTATTCAGAATGCTGTTGAATGTTGCATGATTGCATGACTTTCAGTCTAAAAATGTTCTTGGCCCGTGAATGGCCAACTCCTACACACATAATGTCCTTGGGGGGCGGTGGGGAAACACAGCGTCTTTTGATTTTGGATGAATATCAAATTATAATCCCTTCCCCGAGGTCTGTATTTTGTTTTTTTAAGCAACAGATTTGTGCATAAAAAATACATCACTGTAGTTACTCATTTGTTATCTCAAATTGCAGATTGCTCAGTGTTATTAGTCGCCAATGACTCCGATAAGTAATCTAAGCCCATTGATTATTTAATTGGGTCACTTAAGTTTAGAATCAGTGGTATTAAAATCAAGAATTATTCATCTTGAAATACCCATTTGTTCCCTCAAATACTGCATTCCCTCAACTGTTCTAAACTTTTCTTCCCTCTGGTAACCATGGAAACTCGCGGTCAGAATTGTACCACCTGAGGTCACTCAACGACATTACAAACATGTTTTCCGTCGCTCTTTTTCTCTCCCCCTCTGTGTTTGTTTGTGTGTGTGTGTCTCTCTTTCCCCGCCTCTGTCTCTTCTCAGCCTCTTTGTGTGTGTGTGTGTGTGTGTGTGTGTGTGTGTGTGTGTGTGTGTGTGTGTGTGTGTGTGTGTGTGTGTGTGTGTGTGTGTGTGTGTGTGTGTGTGTGTGTCTTTCCCCGCCTCTGTCTCTTCTCAGCCTCTTTCTGTGTGTGTGTGTGTCTCTCTCTCTTTCCCCACCTCTGTCTCTTCTCAGCCTCTTTCTGTGTGTGTGTGTGTGTGTGTGTGTGTGTGTATGTGTGTGTGTCTTTCCCCGCCTCTGTCTGTGTCTCTCTGTCCTCTGTCTCTCAAGAAAATAAATTCAAAGAGCTTTATTGGCATGGAAAACGTATGTTAACATTGCAAAAGCACAAAAAGTAAAATAATAATAAACAAAGTAATAATAGATGTAACACAACATTTTTAACAAATTAATACAATCATCATAAGTAGAAGACAATGTAAATGTGTATACACAGTGAAAAAGTAAGGCGTATTAGATAATGAGGTAATTGAGCTCATCAAATTATTTCCTGGGACTAGGCCTTAGAATAACTTTACCCATCTCCCATGTCTCTCTCTCTGTTTCTCTCCTTCCCTCTGTCTTTCTCTCTCTGACGTCTCTCTGCACTCTAAAGGCCTTACCTGGAAGAGCCACGCAACGTGACGGTACAAAAGGGGGCGGAGCCGCTGGGCATCTCCATCGTGAGTGGTGAGAACGGGGGCGTGTTTGTTTCCAAGGTGACTGCCGGCAGCATCGCCCACCAGGCCAGACTGGAGTATGGCGATCAACTCCTGGAGGTAAGGGGATGACTCTCAGCTCAACTGCCAACTTCGAGTTCAGTTCATAATGTATTACATGAATTTATACATTCAATTTATATTTATTTATCTAATGTTTTTTATATCTTATTAATTTATGTTTTTCCTTTTTACGTAAATGTATTAGCTTATCCTTTTATGATTTATTTAATGGTACTGTTGTTCATTTTTGCATTCACTTATTCATTAATTGATGGTATGGTACCTTTTTTATGATTTTTATAATGTATTTTTCTGTGCATTATTCTTCACTTCAGTTCAATGGGATCAACCTGCGCAACGCCAACGAGCAGCAGGCGCGGCTGGTGATTGGCCAGCAGTGTGACACGGTGACCATCCTGGCCCAGTACAACCCCCACATGGTCCAGCTGGGCAACCACTCCCGCTCCGGGTAACCCCCACCCTACTGTCAATATGTTATAATACCCCCCGTAATGTCGAAACCAGTGTTTCTCAAATGGGGGTAGGCACGTACCCCTAGGTTTATTTTTAATGGATTGCAGGGGACATACTTGGACATTTTCAGGAAACAGGGAGAAACGTGTTGTGAAGGAGAAAGGGGTACTGGTCTGAAACAATGTCTTCAAAGGGGTGCATGAGTCAAGCTAAGCAACGGCCTCTCCCATGTGACCGCCTCTCCTCAGCTCCTGCATGGGGTCCATCAGCAACCAGGCCACGCCCGACGACAGCAGCGCCGGCAGCCCCGACGACCAGTCGGCCGTGGACACGCTGAGCGAGCAGGAAGAGGGCACCATCACACCCCCTTCCAAGCAGACCACACCCGCCACCAGCCCCAACAGCTCCTTCAGGTGGGCTTGCCCAGAGATACGGCGTCTGCCCCGCCCCGTGATGCACGCGGGCATACACGCGTTTGCAAGGTTTCAGTTTTCACACGGCAGCATCTTGTTGTGGTTGGATTTGGATGCAAAAGTAAAGTTTCTAGACCTGGGAGTCCGATGCAAAAGTAAAGTTTCTAGACCTGGGAGTCCATTACCAATCGAGTCAAAAAATACAGCCCAGTTACGTTCACGCTCCATTAACAACAATATATGAAAAAATATATCTCTAGGGTACATTTAATCTCAAATATTTAATATGCTACAAATATTTAGGGCTTTCACTTATTTCCCACATTCCAGAACGAAATGTATGTGTGCAAACGTATCTGCTGATAAAAGGCATTCTGATTCTGATGGGGATTTATTGATTGATCATCCAAGGCTACCAGGCTCCGCCTCCCGCCATGCCCCCACCCCCTCGCGGCTGGTCCGGCTCAAGAGGACCCAGGTGGAGCTGGGGGTGCAGATCTGTGGAGGAAACATCTGCGGTATCTACGTGGAGAGCCTGGACGAGGACAGCCCCGCCAGGGTCCCAGAGGGGCTGCTGCCCGGAGACCTGATACTGGAGGTAGCCTCACGGTCACGGACATGACGCACGTGAGACATGGGCAGCAATCGATTTAACGAAATGGTCGTGAAGTGGCTGTGCAATTCCACCGTCGCGCAATCGATACTCAAACCACAACAACTATAATACTGCAGTGCCTTTTCTGTGGTAGTGAAGACTAGATTATATGTAAAGCAAATCCTAGCATTGTGAATAGACCGTGACGGTGTGCGTGCTGTGTTTTTGTCCCGCAGTTCAACGGCGTCAGCATGAAAAACAAGACCGTGGAAGAGGCGTACCTGGAGCTGCTAAAGCCGGGCGAAACGGTCACGTTTAAAGTGCAGCACCTGGCGGAGGACCTGACCTTAATCAAAGAATTCCCTGGTGACGGGTTCTTCATAAGGTACAACAAAACAACAAGAACACAGAACCATTCAAGGCCTCTACCTCGTCCGCTCTAGACCCGTTAACCCCCCCCCCCCCCCCCCCCCCCCCCCCTCGTTTGTCTTCAGAGCACTTTACGACCGAGTGGCTGACGGAGAGCAGGAGCTTAGCTTCAAGAAGGACGACATCCTGTACGTGGAAGACACGCTCCCCAATGGCAACTTTGGCTACTGGATGGCCTGGCAGCTGGATGAGCACGCACGCAAGCTGGAGAAGGGCCAGGTGCCTTCGAAATACATGTAAGTGTTAACGTATCTGGGATAAAGCAGCAGTTTATGAGAACTGACATCGGATCAAGTCATCGAGGACTGCAGGGCATGGAGGATGTATGATGATGATGGTGAAACAAAATATAAATCACTCAAACTATAGTTGTATTGGGATTTGTGCAAAAAACATTTTTTTAAGGGAGGCAAGAACTGGAATACGAAGTGCTTATCAAGGGAAATGAGACAAGTACATGAAATATGTTTAAAACAACAGTAAAATTAAATCGGAATCGCGGAGATACGTTTGAGGGGTGGAATGAAACAGAAGATAACACATTAAGTTTATGGAAGGATTTTCTTAAAAGATATCCTGCCGTAAATGTAATGTGTAGTTTAACTCGTTTTTAGTTTCACTTTCTTCGGCTCACCATCAACCCCGTCGCTCCTCCCCGTTCCAACAGGGTGGACCAGGAGTTTTACCGGAGACACGGCGTTGCCGACCCGAAGGACGAGAACGGCGCCGGCAAGAGCATGTCCGCCGCCGCACGCCGCTCCTTCTTCCGACGGCGGCTCAAGCACAAGCGCAGCGGCTCCAAGGACGGCAAGGACCTGGCCGCCCTGGAGGCCTTCAGCACAGACTCCCTGCCCGTCACCGAAGGTCAGGCTCCCCCTGCTGGTGTGTGGGGTTGGCATAATTGCAGCTAGAATGCTAATGCTAAGCTATTTACGATTTTACATTGATAATGTGAGGCCTGCACAGGTAGAGAAATAGGGAGTGGTTGTATGCTAGAAATTGTTTAGTTTATTTTTTTTCAGGATCAAATAAAAATTTAGTTAATTTATGTTTTGGTTGATATTTAAATGTAAGCCAATTATCACTGATGTGGTTGAAGTAAACTTTATAGAAACTAGATGAAAGCGAGTTCGGCAACCATTTGATCTTGGCGCTGTGTGTAAGCAAATCATCAATGATGCGATAAAGTACATTTGGATTAAAACAGATCAAGCAATGTGTTGTATGTGTGTGTGTGACTGACAAATGGTTCTGTACTGATTCTCTAGACGGCGTTTGCTTGGCGTATCAGCGGGTCCAGAAGGTGGAGTGCTCCTCTCCCAGACCGGTGCTGGTTCTGGGGCCACTGGCTGAGGCCAACAAGGATATGCTGGTGAAGGAGGCCCCTGCTAAATTCTTCCGTTGTCTCCCTGGTGAGTTAATGGGGACTCGACAAGCCCGGTCTTGAGCCTTTTTAAATATCCTGAGAAAATATTTCATCCTGCCGCCGTATATTTGTTGAAATTATTATTCTTTTATTTATTCAATTTTCTTTTATTTAAGAGGGATACATTCATTGATGACACAATAAATTAACATAATTATGAAGTGTCCCTCCATCCCAGCCCTGCAATCCCACACAGTAGATAATATTACACAACAAAAATCTGATAACTCACGCACAATAAAAGGGCTACACAATAAAAGGGGTTGTGCTTCCAGAGGTGATGAAGGCTTCGCAGCAGGCCATCGAACGGGGGGTGAAGGACTGCGTGTTCATCGACTACAAGCGCAGGAGCGGCCATTTTGACGTGACCACCGTCGCGTCCATCAAGGAAATCACAGAGAGGGTACATCCAAACATTTAGAACACGTTTCATAAACGCTGCCTAGGCTGCCAGGTCGTTTGGACACGCTTTACATTTGCGCTTCAGTTTGCCATGTTGTGTTATTTATAGTTATTTATATTTTTTGTTCTGGCCGTAATTACGCCATATACGTTATTGACAATTCTACAATTTCGATTAACTAAATACAAATACAAATGAAGGAGATTATCTAAATTAAATATGACGTGCTTCTTAGCCACATCTCTTCTAAATCAACAGGCCGCATGCTGTTCATGTATTAGTTAATTATGAGTTGAATCATTTATGAGTCAAGGTACTTGGTGATGCTAGGATCAATATAGAAGTATGGATTTGTTCAGACCGCTGGTAGATTTCAGCAGTGGGCTTCATGCATTTATTAAGGGGTTTCTGCCAGTATTTATAGTTTATCATGGTTCTCTCAAATTCTTGATTCAGCCTGGTGAATTGATCATTCAACGTCATTATACATTTGTATTAGTTTTTGGGTAAAATCACATTGCACAAAACAAGCTTTTGATAATGTTACGATTTTGCATTGATCATGTACCCAGACATTGATCTTATCCAGGCTTAGATACCTGATGAACCTAACCAAGCATAGAATCGAATCTAAATGAATGACCTTGAACAAAGAGTAGTCTTACATAACATACATTACACATGTCATTCTCTATAGATCTCGTATTAGACCCTAATATGCAACCGACAGTGGCCCTGCAATATAATAAATAAATAAAAATCATTGATACGCCGAACATAGTAGTAGGTAGTTGCAAACAAACCACAAACCAGTAGCCGAGTTTAATATTTCACACAGCTGGGGAGCAAACATTATAGGCATGATACCGGCTGCTGAATGGAAGGGCAGGTTTTCTGTAACGTGCATCAATATAAACCCCTTTCCCAGCACATGTCATCAAAAGAGACTTGGCCCAACAGCAAGTCTATCATCTTGCCCATAACCACCTGCAGCGATGACCGTACCTCTGTGCTAAAGTCCACCACCAAACACTTGTCCCTGTCATCATTGTGTTGATTGTCATCCATCATTTCCAAAGGGCTGTTGTCATTTTACTGTGTTTTTCTCGTAGGACTGCCACTGTCTGCTGGACATCGCGCCGCACGCCATCGAACGGCTTCACAGCGTTCACATCTACCCGATCGTCATATTCATCCGCTACAAAAACGCCAAGCAGATCAAGTGAGTAGGGTCACGTCTCCGTCGGTTACCGTTTCTGTTGTTCTGTTGTACATGATCACAACGGGATAGTAAAACGAACAACATGAAAAACACGCAGAACAGGAAAAACCACAACAAGGAAAAGCAAGCATATCGCAGCCGTTGACAACACTGTTATTGTGAACCTCACCCAAAAAATAAACAAATCACCAACTAGTGATTTCACTGCTCGTTGTAACATGTATGACTTTGTATGAGACAAATACAACTTGAACTGAACGAGTATGTTTTTAGGTTGAGCTTCCCCCCCCCCCCCCCGAGTCATTTCCCCTTATCACTTCCCACTTCACCTTGTGCTCGACTCAGTGATGAGTACATCGACGGGGTAAGGATACCTGATCTAGAGATGAATGCGCTCGTATTGCCCCTTTTCCCACTTTCAGGGGTCTCTTTGAGGAGTGGGTTTCCCTCTGTCAAAGCAGGCGTTTATTTCATCGTCACCTCCCAGGGTCGGTGCTCGCTGCCTCTTCTTTGTTGAAGACAAATTACTCAAATTGGTTGGATGCTAACTCGATTAGCCGTGGCTGCCCTCGACAGCATCACCTGCGGTGCGTCATTGTGTTTATCAGAATGATGCCAGTGTGCTAGCTCTGCTAAACCTTCACCTAGCGACATTCACACACACACACACACACACACACACACACACACACACACACACACACACACACACACACACACACACACACACACACACACACACACACACACACACACACACCAATAAGGAAGACCATTAGAAATCCAGCCATACACGTTCATTAACAACCAACACACATGCATTGAGTCATGCATTAGGCGAACACTGAGTGACTCTCACTCCTTTGACATCATCAGAGTGCCAGCTGTGCCAGAGAAAGGTGAGCGGTGGCCTTCGGCTTAGCTCTTTGGCGTGGGCTGTCTTACCACACAATACTGGCTGTCTTGTCACACACTAACAGACACACACACCCCACTTGATCACTCACAGACACACACACAAACTACTGCTACTTCTTAACACTCTGAGACTTCTAAACACATTCAAACCCACTACTCTTGCTGCGATGTGTGCAGGGAACTGACTGATTGTGCAACATGTGGATTCTCTCAGCCACTTCTGTATGCTTGGCATTTAAAAGATAGTACACATATTTCAAAGAGTTATGCAAATTGTTTAGTGCATGGCCAGCATTAAATAAACAGCAGTCAGTAATCAGAATACGATTAAAGCAAGCAAATCACGCATCGAGGTGGGGTGAGCTCAGACATACTGCCGTGGGAAAAACCTTTGTTCTGTCCCTAAAAGAGACTAAAAGATGAGAACTGGGGATTGCCCATGTGATTCTTAAGCGTCTCTAGAGTGCCTCAACTACTTTGACACCTGAACATGCATATGATACTGTTCTGTACTCGGATGTCTGTTGTCAAAGGGATCACACCGTCTGCCCCATCCCTCCCCCACCCTTGTCTCCCCAGGGAGCAGAAGGACCCCCAGTATCTGCGGGAGAAGGTCTCCCAGAAGCATTCCAAGGAGCAGTTTGAGAGCGCTCAGAAGATCGAGCAGGACTACAGTCGCTTCTTCACAGGTCCGTGGTGGAGAAAACACACGGGTTTTGCACATGAAACAGTAGTTGGGTGGGGACGGCTAGATGAATAAGGCCTATTCAGATTCTGTCGAGTTGGAGGCGTGTTGCTGAATCATGTTGGGAGGGATCGTCTGGCGTTGCTGTGTCACTTGGGTAGTGAGCAGATAAGCAGTGAGTCAGGCCGGTCTGCAGCATGGCCTACCTCTCCCTAGATGCTCTTTCAGGGAAGACGCATCCCAATTACACTGTCAGCTTATATACTCGTTTAGTTATATATTGGTTTAATTTAATATTTGTTAGTTTATTTCAATGTTAGGCTTTTTGTTATACCTGGTATGGACAGTGGACGGTGAAGAGGGACAGGAAAAAGTGGGTTGAGGATAACAAATGACATGAAGCATAGAACAAGATTGGAAAGGGGTCGCTATCCACCACAAAGCCGGAGCCACCGTGCCCAGTAAATAATTGTTTTCTGTCTGTTTTGGGATGCATGCTTATGTGTGTTGCAGGTGTGGTCCAGGGAGGCAGTCTGTCCTACATCTGCACCCAGATCCTGACCGTGGTGGAGCAGGAGCAGAGCAAGGTCCTCTGGATCCCAGACAGAACACTGTAGCACCGTCACCTACTATACACGCACACACAGAGGCTGAGAGAAACAGGCGGGGAAAGAGAGACACACACACACACACACACACACACACACACACACACACACACACACACACACACACACACACACACACACACACACACACACACACACACACACACACACACACACACACACAGCGGGCTTGGTACGTTTTAGCAGTCGCCATGGGCGACAGGTCTCCACACAACCCCCCCACCCCCCATTAGAAGTATGAGGTTTGTAATAGCACTGACGTTACGGACGTGATAACCCCCACTACAATAGTGATGTACTACAGGTAGATCTTGTTTACACTAGTGTTTTAATGCTTACTTGAATGATTTGAATCTTTTCCATGAACATTTGGCACTCCTTAATTCCATTACAACCTATTTTATTTTGTATCTTAGAGACCGGTGTGCAGCAGCAGACTGTATTTAAATGTAATCATATCAGTCCATACCTGAAGGTAGAACCCTGTGCTGTTTCTTCGTCTTTGATTTAATACCTTTTGTTGATTAATCCAAGCCAATTAAAGGTAGGTTATGAAGTCTATATAACTATATAAATGTAGCTATCTTCGAATAAACGTGTCAATATTGTCCAGTGTTCCTGTTTATAGGGTGCATCTGTGGCAATTTTACTTAATTGTCCTCTTTGTTTGTGGCTCTGCAATATTCCATTGCCATCGGTTCTCAAACATGTATAGGTTGTGCCAAACCATGTAGGTGTTTTCTACACAATTCCTATACTGCAATTATGTTATCAATGCTCGGATATCTATAAAGCAATAATACCACAGGTACGGTAGTTTCACAGTAGAGGATATCAAGTGTGTGGAACTGATATTGGCAATATTGACACATAATGTTGTTGCTGCTTTTTCTGAAGTGAATAATTTAAGAAGGGATATTTTATTTCTGATTCACGGCAGACAAAGTATTTACAATCTCTGACGACAAATCATTGTCAGCATTTCATTTAATCAGGTTCGATTAAATGTTCCATTTCAACTGTGCGCTAATTTAATATTTGTATCAAATATTGTAAAACAATAAATAAATATAATGAACGAGGTTTGTATGTTTATGTTAATCTATCACAGTGGTAAATAATCATTTATTTGTAGGCCTACAGTACATTTTCATTGATATGCATAGGAACATATAGAGCCGTGATTTAGTTATTACTCATTTTGAATTAGAAGGTCGTTGTCAAGTATTTAGTTTAACTTGTCTGCCACAATTTATGATATTTGAGGATCTTTCGACTTATTTCATCATCAGTAAGCCTAGACAGCGGCACATTCGTAATCCATACACAATTGGTCCACTAGAGGGTGTAAATCGCTACTCTAGATGACTTTCTACCACACCAAACACGCACGCCATCTCATCTCCCAGCTACGAAAAAGAACCACATTTCCCCTCTAAACGTGTACTGCCGTAAACGCAGCTGGTGGCTTCAAACGTAGGCATAAAATACGCTTAAATATATCGTCCTGCTTGAACATCATGAACGATTATGTATATTATAACCTCATTTAGTTCATCCACAATATATTGCCGAATTACTTCCCATTTGTTCAACAGGTTTGTATGTTTAGCGCCAGATCGCGTCTTGTCTTGAGTCCATCTAGATTGAATCATCAGATGCATGCTACTAATAGCCTCATAATCGCTATTCAAAGAGATCCCCCTTCTCTCTTTTTCTCCCTTTCCTTATAAAGGCTACGATTATGAAGGCTCGAGGAAAATACGCATGTGCATTTAGAAAACGGACCACTTTTAACATTTCAAGTTCGCTAGCCTAATAGAAACGCCAATTTGGGAGGGGGGAAATAAAGCAACATGGTCTGATGGGGTTGATGGCTCCACCCCCGCTACCTGTAATCTGCGATGCCATCTTCCGAATAGATATGACAGCAGCTTTCTGTGGCACACCGAGAAGGAACACAAAACGCCGCTAAGCATTCATACACTTGCTTGAAAGCGAGCCGTACTCCGGAATACGAAGCGTTGCTGACAATTGCACCGTGAACAAGGGAGGGCTAGAAGAAGTAGCGGACCTTCTTTCTTTTTTTAACAACTGCGCTGTTCAACAAGGTGCAAGGAGTGAGTGAGTGAAAGCCATCGATTGCCATCAACGGCGGATGGGAGGACAACACCATTTCTTGGCGATTGTAATTGTTTGACCTCCTGGGATACTCGAATACGTCGATTTTTTTTTAAGGAGGGAAAGGATCAACATGAATGAACGTTCCCACAATCGCTGTTAACTGCTACAACAGTTCCCCAAGAATGTGATTCTGTGCGCATATCTTTATAGGGCGCGCTTGTTATTATTGAAGGAGCGCCGCACACGATCCATTTCCTTGGTGTGTGTTTTTTTAATTATCCTACGGATATTTGTTATATTGACGAAGGCAGATGGAAATGCAAAGTAGTGAAAGGTGGATGACACAATATGGCTGAGCCGCTGGGCAGGGGGCGCTGGCAGACGCTCCCCAAAGCATCTCAATCCTAGTATTTGTGGTTGGCAAGTGAACCCCTGGCACTTAATTATCTACAATGCCGAAAAACCGAGATAAATTCAACCCGGACTCCTCGATGATCCACATGTCCAAGATGAATGTGATCATACCCTTCTCACCAGATGTGCCCTGTGACAGCAATAGCCAGCGAATGTGGTGGGCATTTCTTGCCTCATCCATGGTCACTTTCTTTGGTGGTCTTTTTATAATTCTTCTGTGGAGAACTCTCAAGTACCTGTGGACGGTGTGCTGCCATTGTAACGCCAAAAAGAAGGTACGCCATTAAAACGTGGAATTACTCAAACATTTACGACTTCACAGATGATCAGCTTGTTATGTTCAGCTATTCCGGTTGATTTCTGAATAGCACTTCAGAAGAACGACGTTAGTCAAAAGAATAATCGGCCACATTACTTTTACAGATGGTGTTCAGAGTAAGGATTTGAAATAGTCTGCATTTTCTACACAGTGGCGATTCAATGCAAGGCTGTACAAAGTCCCTTACTGAAGTGAATGATGTATTAGACGCTTTAATGATGGATATCTAGGCCTCCCCAGAAGTGTTTCTGTCACCATACCATGAAAACATGTGATGACACCTGTTGGTCGGTGCTTTCATGGGAACCTCAAGAAGTCGACAGACAAGTTGGAGGCGTGTGAAATTAAATTTTTTACAACTGTAATGCTTTGATACACAGCAGGCTATGTTAAAGAGAATTCTACTTTTTTTTTCTGTACAAATATCTGCATACACCCACACTGTTTTCAGTTGCTGTGGTGGTCACACTTTACTCTCACTGTACTTAGAGGTCCCTATGAAATATCTTAAGCCAATGTCTAATAAATAGGCTACATGTTTATTAATGACTCGATGCTATTCTCACGTATCAACAAGTAGCCAACCTGATAACTGATGTTTACCTTTTAAATACACATTTCTTTCTGCATTGACCTCTTGTTGAAGCTGAATAATTGATGGTCATCTACTTCTGAGTAGCCTAATGGTTTCATGTTATTGTGGCCAATGTCAAGCTGAAAAATCACCTATTTACTACAATGTGAGCGTGTTGCTTTTATTTAAATGCCGGTTTCTTAAATACAGTTGTGTAATAAACTGTTTTTACCCATGTAGAATAAACAAGGCAAAGTAAACAATAAAGCAATGGCTTTGAAAGCCAGTAAACATATGACATACGGCCCAATATATAATCAAAGTCTCTAGTAGAGTACAAGTCCTTATTTCCGCCTCAGACTATTTTTAAAAGTCTACTTGCATCTTTCCATGAAACTCTTTAGACATGCATCAAATATTGTTGGATAGGAGCATCAAACTGAAACAGTGACAACTAGAAAAACCTAGCTACCAGTAGCACAGGAAAAAACGTTCCCATAACCAATACTAGCATTATAATTGTATACATACATCATACTATACAATATTAACTATTGTATTCTATTATGTTGTCAAACTTGGGGGAAAAACGGATTTGTAACTTGACAAACATCACAGTGTGCCCATTGTGTCGTGACTCTGCAGTAGTGTGCACCATTCACTCTCGTGTGTGTGTGTGTGTGTGTCTGGTCTGGTGGGGTGGGAGTGGGGGGTTACTTGCCACCCCTATATGAACAACACTATACATCTCCCAGACAAGTCTTTTCCCAACAGTGTGTATCTGGACTCACATGGTGTGAAGGGGAAACAGTCCATTCCAGCCACTGCATAACCCTTCAAAACAGAGTTCATAGCCTCCTCCTTTGGCGCGCCGGGGCTGCTAAATGGCTGTTCTTTACTGTAGTGTTCTCTCCTGTCAAAATGTGTCTCTTCACACATGTCTCCCCACCCCAGGGGCTAGCCACGGCGCTAACGTAGCTTTCAGGAACTGTTCAATTCAGACCACCATAGTCTGGACTCTAGAACGAGTATATTTCAGGCTTTCCTTTGTTGGTGGGTTCTTAAGATTATCACCGGGTATTTGGGTTTGCCTTATTGTTAAGTTATTTGTTATTCTTAAGTGTTTATTTAGCCTGAGTTTTGATGTTGAACTTTAACTGCTCATGGTGCTAGTGTAGATCATACAGTAGCTGGTGGAACGAGACACAGTCATCTCACGCCTCGTCTCTGAATGTTTCGGCGGGTGTTCGTCAACAGACCGGCGAGGAAGGAAGCAGGGAAGAAATGGCAGAAGCTCTTCTCCATTAAAGGTGTACGCCGCTGACCTTTTCAGAGGAGACGTCTCTGTCTTTGGCTCACTGTAGTTGGCTCACTGGTATACTTTTTGTTGGCATTAGAAAGCAGCAGATCTGTCTGAAGTTATGGTGTTTTCGGTTGTTGAGGGATTTTCAGATCAGCTTTGGCCAATGTTGTAATTCATTGTCTTTAAATAAACAGTGAATTAAATTCTGATTCCAGCCTTAAACGCAATTCTTTTTAAGGAGACTATCCTCATACTGCAATCGTATGAAATGCGTATTGTCTTATCATATATCGCAATATGTTGAGTCGCAATATTAAAATTGTAATGAAAGACATTCAATTCTAATATTATTAGTGGTGGCCAAGCCTATTTTCTAACTCCGTTAATTGCAAAGGGTGAATGCTGTAAATCACCCTCCTTTTACTTCTAATTACCTCTGGTGGCAGTAGGAGAGAAGGAACACCCCTCACTTTGAATCACTGCCGTCTTCTCTCCCTCTCTATTCTTCCTTTTTTATTACCTGAAAGCTACCTGATGCACGCACGCACGCACACCTCTGCGCCTTCTGTCAACCTGCTTGCCCCAATAATGTCAGAATAGAGCATCCAGCGCGTATGGTATACAATTAAAATCAGGTTGAGGTTTTTTACTTTTCTTTTTCTTGTTGTTTTCCGTTTTTTTGTATGTTTTTGTTGCTAAGCAACTGGCAAGCAAAGTATTTTGTTGTAAGATGAAGAGGGAAAAGACATTTCTTTCACTTATGCAATCACCACAATCCACTGAGATGGTGGCAGGTCAGGGATGGAGTGGTCAACCGCAACTCATTACCCCTAACCTGACCCCACCCCCACCCTGGCCAGTGTGTACCTATCATAAGCCTTCTAAACTTGGAGCAGATTGAGTCTGTGTGACTCATCCATGGACGCCCTTGACGTTTCCTGTTGCCATTTCTCGCTGGCTCTTCTTTGTTTTTCATAAGACCGATCGTACCCTTCACCATCCCCTGGGTTTACGTCAGAGACCGTTACCTCTGTCTCTGACGCTGTGCCTCTCTCTCTCTTTCTCTCTCTGTGTCTCTCTTTGTCTTTTTCTGTCTTTTTCTCTACTTCTCTATCTCTCTCTGTCCCTCTCCCTCCTTCTCTGTCTTTGTCTTTCCCTCCCTGTCTGTCCTTTTCTCTCTTTCTATCTCTGTCTCTCTGTCTCTGTGTCTCTCTGCCTGTGTCCTTCTCTTTCTGTGTCTCTGTTAAAAGACACCCACCCCTCTGCCTCCTACCAGGAGCAGGGCTCTTGAGATGGATCTGCTGCCTGGCGGGGGCCCTTTGCCTTCCACCCAATCTGATAACAAGCAGTAAAATGTCTCCCAGTCGCAGCCTTTGATGAATAACTGCTGATATCCATCGGCCAGGGACACAAGCAAATGTTGATTGTGCAAATGATATCACACACACACACACACACACACACACACACACACACACACACACACACAATGACAGGCCCCAGACGACAAAGATCTGATAAACTTACGAGTCAGATCTGCGGTGCTTTAAAATAGAATGCCCCCCCCTCCCCCCCCCCCCCCCCCCCCCCCCCACACACACACACACACACCCCAGTGTCATTGGTCACCGATGTTTGGCTCTCCAAAGGGTCTGGTGAAATATTAAAATGGTGTTTGCTGAAGGGCGCATTGGTGGAGCCTTCGGGAACAATAATCGATGCGCTCCACCCTGCAGGAAGGATTTATAGTCATCAAATGTGTCAGGTTTATTAAGGGATGTTGGATGTCATATTAGAATGGAAACCTGGAATAGTCTCTTCTCCTTTATGAGACTTTCTCTCTCACACATACACACATCTCTTGCTTTCATACACCTTCCTCAATGTCTCTCTTTCTATTAATTTTTTCCCCTTAAGTGAAAACAACAGACTAGTTCTTTATGCTGCATGGTTTATTACTTTTATCTGAGAAAATTCAAGAAGCACAAGAACACTAACCGTCTTCTGTCAACTTCAGTTTCCATTTAATTTTCTTCCCCGCCAGGAACGGTTGAATGCCCAGTGTCTGCCCAGACACTTAATACTTTCAAGGATCTCTATTGTATTGGCCCACATCCACCTCACATACAGGCCCAGTATTTCAAACCCCTCCATTTAGCCATATGGTGTCGCCCACCTATGCCTTTAAATGTCATTGTCGAAAACCCATATACTGTATATGTCTCATACTCTACTCTTGAAATGGTTCCATTGTCACTGTTGCATAATTTAGCCAGGTTAACAGCTCTTGGCTGTCATTGGACCATCTGGTATCACAACAGGTCTTGGGTTAAAGAAAATGTTAAACATTTGGATTGTGCCAAGTCCTTGAGCTGGCGTTTTGTGAATCGAGCAAGACAAATAATTCAGATGGATGCCGTTACAACACCGATTTTTCAGTTTTACTGTTAGTCTATTTGATTTTATCTGAATCAGGTCTAAAGTATGTCGGATCACAGCCTAAACCTTGGTGATCACTTCCAGGGGATTTGCAATTACAGTTTTTAGTCAACTGAAACGCTGTCCATTATCTGCATTAATAACCTTGCTTGTCAGGGTAAAGTCTAATTTTAGCGTTCGTCTTCACAGGTCATAAATGTCTTTCCACCGCTCCGTTTAATCACAGACTTGGGTCATAAGTTTAATGTACTTTCATTTTTTTTTATCCAATCAGGTCCTTTCGAACATCTTAAAGGTGCAATGTGTACCTCCCTTTCCAACGACGTAGGAGAATTGAGCATCAAGTAGCAGAGTTGTAAAGTGACGAGGTTCCTTGATAGATTTATGAATTGTATTTAGTTATTTAGTCTGTAAAACTATAGGTCATAGCTTACAAGTAAGATAGTGATACCAAGATTAAAAATGCGTCCTCTCTAGAGCCCTTAGTCCGTTCTGGGCTCCTGTAGAAACATGCTCCGTGGAAGACACAGAAATTCATATTTTCATGGGATACTACACTAATTAAAACATACTCATGAATATAGTAGTCCATTTTTGCCAAGTCCGTTCTGCTAGATGGCACTAAATTCTACACACTGCACGTTTTTTAAGATTGTTTACATTTCTCTAATGGAGCATTATTAAGAAAGCACGATAGGGCAAATGTAATCCTAGGTCTTTAATGTCACTCCATTTCAGCTTTCTTATCATATAACGAAAAACATTCATCCTTGTGGATCCATCAATCGATATCCATAATGTTGTTGTATTTTAATCGATGTTGTGTGGGCGAAAATCCCGTTGTATTGCCAACTAGCAGTTGGAAAAAGACATGATTATTTTGTCTTTTCAAAAATTCACCATCCACCCTATTTATCAAGTGGGCAGGGAGAATTGTTTCCAGTTATTGAATCTACTTTGAACCATAGCTCTGAACTCTGCCCTTGGTTAGTATAAGGGGCAGCACAATATAACATGCACTAGATTAGTAGACAGCAGGGGAAGTGTTCACCTCTGCTCATGGGTTCTGCCCTCCAAGTGTTCTCTGCTGTATCCAATGCCTCTATGATCCACGATTCAAAAACCTGTGATGTGTATTAATATATGGTTGAATAATTTAGACTTTCTGCTGGAATTGTGTCATGAGCCATTTTCTATTTTGGTTTCATGTACTTTAGTCTTTGAGAAATTATCACACTGTTCCCAGCCAGGGTAAAAAATGTCTTATGTTGATCAATGATCACTGGAATTAGGTATTACAGTCAGGCTAACTGGGGACACCTAAATTTAGAGGTCTTTACAATTAATCAAAATGCCATTGATGTAGTTCTACAATGAGCACAATCATGGAAAATATAAAATGTAGGTATCATACATAATTAGACATAGAATTACAAGTATTGTATTTTTTACTGCTTATAGGCTACATATTCATATGCCATAAAACATAAATTATTAAACATGAAATGTCATGAAAACACAGACATAAAAAGTACCTTGCAACGACCTAAGGCAACGTTGTTTTGACATTTGATTAAAATTCTCTGAATTAAAGTAAACATTTACACTGTATGTGTGTGTGTGTGTGTGTGTGTGTGTACACTGCATACAGCATATTGTACATTATGTGGAGTGCTTGCCTGATGAAATCTACAGAGTAACATGTAAATGAGGCTAGGAGCAGACATCCAAAGCTTTTGACCTTAAAATGAAACCCTGCATCTCTGTGTGAGTAATTGGACGAAAGCATGTCCTATACCACTGCTTGCCATTAACCTTTGAACTTTGGCATTTCTGGCATCAAAAATTCATAGCGGACGCATTTTTCATGGCACATTTTTAGATGTGGTCATTAAATCGCCGCACAGTAACAGTGTGATGCCAATTAGGCATACTTAACGCAGCTGACCTCTGGCTCTGCAGCCAAAGTCAACGCATCACTGCAGTGAAGTAGACTGACCACCCCGGTCTGAGAGGCTACAGGACAAGTTTGCTGTAAAAGCGCATAGGTCGTTCCAAAGAGTAGTGGATCCATTACTTTTTGTTTTGATTGATCGTATAACATGCTGAAATGATAAATCATTTACTTTCGATTCTCTATAGATAGCAAGCACTAGATTAGTTAATATATTAATATATAGATTTGCAGCCGTTTCCAATTTAATTGTGTTCCTTTATTGATGAAAAGTGGGTTCTATTACATCTCATGCACATTATCTTTTATGGTTGACTATGCATGATTAAGCAGTACTCAGGCCAATTATATAACCACATTAAATGCTAGTTAAAGATGATTTGTATGCACACAAGCGTTTTAGGAAAGGTGCATCAAATGATTATTTAATCAGTTTTAGGCAATGCCCCACGATCATAGAGTAATATTCATTGTAGTTAAAACGGACTTAACGATTGTCCCAGGCACATCATTTGTTAATCAAATATTACCTTTGAAATTTGCCTATTGCTTTCTGATCAGAGCTCAATAACTCAACATGTAGACCCCTTTTCTGTAAGTAAAGAAAAACATTATTTTGTGGGCGGGGCACAGAAAAGAACCCCCCTGGTGACTTGGGGGCCTTAAGCCATCACTTATACGGCTTATATCTAGAAACAGCCTGTAGAGCTCGGCCCTTTTATTCTCTTCAATCAGAAGAGTAAAAAAGAAGACTGTGGGAGTGTGTGGATGATGGCTGGTTTAAGCAGCCTCACCTGGCCGAGTCATATTGGACTCTGGGGCTGGGTGAGGCTGCATGCCTGTTGCATATTTGAGTAAACAATGGACTGGTAAAACCAGATATCTCCACACACCCTTAGGGAGAGATTTCCTGCAAGGCAGTGGAGCGCCATTGTCATGTGTCATATTCATATTAAGTGATCTTGCTACAAATACATCATGGACGTATATCTATATGACAGTCGCCACATTGTAGCAGCACTAATGCCCAAGCTATCAGGTTCATATCATATATGGATGGGTCAGGGTGAGCGTCTGTGTCCCTTTAGTAGCCTGGGATGAACCTGAAATGATTCAGGCTTTACACAAAATTTGATTTATCGAGGCTGGGCAGGGGTTTAGGAACCATAATGAGGGATATTTGCTGTGCTTGGGGAGATTGTATGAACGCATGTTGATCCCCCTTTGCTTTAGACGAAGCACGCTGCGATTGGCAATGCTCTTGTTTAGTAATTGCGGTTGGTTGTGCGTGCATCGTTGTTGAGAAGTGTTTGCCGTGCGTTGATAATCTGTCTTTTCATTGACGCTTCCTCCTATGGCTTCCTTGCTAACTGAGCTCAGGTCCGTCCTGTTATGACATAATGGAACTGTGTGTGCAGTCAACTGTAATTGTATTCCTTATTAGGTGCAACATAATGACAGATTTATCATTACATGTTGTCCTAAAGGGACTATGTGCAGTACAAGTAGCTTGTATAATTTCAGAAGCTTTTCATAAGGTTATTATTAATTATTTGCCTTTGGTCTCGGTTATGAAAAGTATTTTTCCATTAACGCTCCTTCACATTTCAAGTTTCGGGGAAATTTAGCATTGAAGTGAAGTAGCTGCAGTTATTATTCCGCACCAGGCAGCATAGTCATCGCTTTGTGCTCCGTGGCGCTCAACTGTAGAATAGTAGAGTTCAACTAAAGTCCAAGAGGGATGTGCACAGATAGAGACCAACGTTGACTGTGACTGTGACTCTGCAGTGGTATGGCAGTATCAAAGTGTCTCTGTGCAATGTGATCCCAGTAATAGATGACTGAACACATTGTCAGCTGTGCAGTTATTAATTAAAAAATGTGACGGCCATGTTGAAATGGATGTTAGGGAACCTGGCCCCTCGGGCCCCGGGGAAGGGAGAAGAAAGGGGCCCTCGTCATTGTTTTAAACTGTATCTACAAATACATCGCTCACCCCGCGCAAGTAGCAGCGCTACGTTCATCGTCGCCTTCGTCTCTTTCCCACCCTTTCGCTGGGGGGAGGGTGGTGTGTGCGTGCCCGCCTGGCAGCCGCGCCGTTTGGAGATTTATGGGGCAGTGGAAGCAGCACAGCATATGCTGCGCTGTGACATGCCGGGAGTTCTTGTAAAGCCCAGCGACCAAACCGACACACAGGAAAACGCCGCGAGCGTCCTCTGCGCACGCAGGAAGCCGCGACCAATGTCCCAAAAAACCAACAGCACCTCTGTCACCCCGGGTCCCTAGAAACAAGACAGAGTGTGATGTGAAAGAGGACATTGATGAACACAATGAAGTAGCTGTGAGAAAGTCTTGCCCTGTTTCATTCCCTGTGGCCAACAGGGCATTATGGAACATGACTACAGTAACATACTGACATCCTCATCCTCCTGTTATTAGCTGATTTAGTCAATGAGGGTTTTTTGTAGATTAGACACTGACTTATAAAGTATTATTTCTTGGCTACTCATCAGACAAAGCAGGCAAACTGAATACACCACTTTGGACTTTTACTAGTAAATGTTGATTGGATTTTGTTTGCCGTTATACATCAGACGGTCGTATACCAGATGAGAGAGAGAGAGAGAGAGAGAGAGAGAGAGAGAGAGAGAGAGAGAGAGAGAGAGAGAGAGAGAGAGAGAGAGAGAGAGAGAGAGAGAGAGAGAGAGAGAGAGAGAGAGAGAGAGAGAGAGAGAGAGAGAGAGAGAGAGAGAGAGAGAGAGAGAGAGAGAGAGAGAGATCAGGTGTGACATGCCAATAATGTGGAGGTGGAGGCAGAAATAGGGAAATAGGTGTCATTATTGGGGGTAGGGTGGGGGGGTACACGGTGTTTGCCTTGGGTGTTCTGATATGGGAGGTGAGGGCTGGTGGTGGCGGGGAGATTCTATCCCACTGCATCCCATGTCCATTTCCTGCTCTATGAATGAGATCGCTCCCAGCAGACCAAGCCGGCAGACCAGCCCACTCAGCAGAGCACCAGAATCTCAACCGGCTGCCATGGATACACTCGTGTCATCCTGGAAATGCTCTGTCTCCATCGCGCTCTGCTGCTGTCCTCCTGCGCTCCCTCCTTGTCAATGTCACACTCTCCATTATTATCCCTCTTTGATCTTTTTTCCCCTCTCTCTGTCTCCATCTATGCCTTTCATTTTTTGATCTGTCCCTTGTAGTGTGTGTGTGGGGGGGGGGGGGGGGGGGGGGGGGGGGTGTGTGTGTTTCATGCTTTAAACCACTGAAGTTACACAAATGGTGGGCTTTAGAGATGGTTAAATGTTTGACATAAAGTGACAAATGGTTAGGATAGGGTAGAGCTTGGTTTAGAGATAGTTTACTTTAGTTATAAAGTTAGAGATGGCTACTTTCTAGGGATTCAAATAGATATAGATATATATCTATAGATATAGATATGATAGATAGATAGATATAAATGGAGAAGCACATTCATTGCTACTTTTCTGCTCACTCAGCCCTAACATTTGGTGGAAACGATATTTTCCTTAAGATCTGTTACCCAGCGATAACTCTGAATATTAAACAGAAACAGGTTTTAAAGCTCTGAGGTTTAGGTGAGGGCACGATAAAGAAGGCGTTTATTTCTGCTCCACATTCTCAACAAACCTACCTGCTAGGAGGGGCCATCCTCATAAAAAGCTGTACTGGCCTCCTATGGACTACTCCCAAAGAGAATGTGGTGTTTAGGGATGGGCTTGAGTACAATTCCTATGTGTACACCAGTATTCGTTGACTGAAAGCTTCTTTAGAGTAAGCACATGTTTTGTTATCTTTTTAACAGCTATTTTTTTATTAACGATGAACACTGCTTACTGAAGCCTGGTTATGATGAATTTCAAAGTGGACTTGTTTTCCGTTGAATAAACGTGAATGCATTAGACATAACATATTATTTGTATATATTTTATATTAATTAATATTTAATAACATTAATTTGATTTATTTTGCGAGTACTCACATCAATTAATCCAGAGTACTTGAGTACAAAAAAAAGAAGATATAAAATCAGAAAATGAAATGCATTGAAAAATCGAATGTGGAAATGACTCCAGATGCCCATCACTAGTGTTGTTCTGATATCCTCTGCTCCTCTACGGCGCTCCTCTCTCCTGCAGGACGGGCACCGTGTGACCACTGTCAATGGCGTCAAGCGGGGGGACAAGGAGGACCCGGCGGCCAGCGAGGTGGGCTGGATGACCTCGGTCAAAGACTGGGCGGGGGTCATGATATCCGCGCAGACGCTGACCGGCAGAGTTCTGGTGAGTCCTTGACTCATCTTTAATGTTTCGGCTTGATTGATTGGCAGTTGTTACTGCTGCAGTGTTGGTGGCCTAGCCTAGCCTAGTTTACATCCTTTCTTCCCAGTTGACTGTCAGTCATTTTGTCACACGGGGGATTGAGAGCAATAGATGATGATGATGCTAATGGTGATGATGATGGTGATGGTGGTGGTGTGATGCGGAGATTCACCCCTGACGGGAGCTGTCTCTGGTTGCACCCTCCCCTTGTTAGTGTGTGTGTGTCCACCCCCCAACCCCCGACCCCTCTTGCGACGAGGGCTGTGTATAAGGCTGGTGCACATATGCACCCACACACACATGTGTAGACATGCACGCAGGTACGCACACTTGTACGCACACACACACACACACACGTGCACTTACACACGTGTCCACACGTATGGTGGAAGGGATTCACAACAACTTTACAAGCTGCAAAGCATTGCCAGCGCCATGGTAGTGCGTCTTGATTCTCCTGTGTGTATTTGTATGTGTGTATGTATAGGTGTGTGCTGGCTGAAGCAGAGGCTTCAGACGGTCTTTCTTCCCAGACAGAGGGGATGCAGAGCTCGTCACAACAAATCCAGGGCACCGAAGTGGAGGAGATTTGAAGCGCATTAAAGAGAGGGAGAGATTAAAAGAGAGAGAAGTTAAAGAGAGAGAGAGAGAGGGAGAGAGACATACAGAAAGGGAGAGAAAGACAGAGAGAGTCATACAGAGAGAGAGAGAGAGAGAGAGAGAGAGAGAGACGGCAGGAGGTCTGTGGGTGGTGGGGTGGTGTTCTGTGCCATGGAGATGAAGGATGCAGCCATTCGCTTTTTGGTCTGTGAAAAATGGTTGCCATGGCGCAAAATCAGACTTTTGACATTATCATATGTGAGCTTTGGTCCTTATTTTGTTTTTTTGTTGTGTTGCATTAGATTTGCCACTACCACATTATATTCGGTGGTGGGATTAAATCTGGGCAAGAGATTAGCGCATTCTGGGTATGTTGTAACCTGTCCTGTCCCACTGGGGGAGAGGATCACAAGTGAAGGACACAGTCACTGGTGAGGTACACACACACACACACACACACACACACACACATATGCACTCACCTACGCACACACACAGCCTGAGCTACACGTTTACCTAGTAGAGCTTTCCCATAATTTATTAGTAATTTAATTATTTATTGTTGCCTTTTTGTGAGAATGTTGATTGTGTGTGGCTGTAAGTGCCGAGCTAAGCTAGTTCAGGGGCAAAGCGTAATCAAACAAAATGGTTTGAGTGGGTGGGCCACGCCAAGACTGGCTGCAGTTCTCTGCTCTGAATAGTGTCCCCTCCTTCCTCTCCCTCCCTCCCACCCTCTCTCCCTCCCTCCCTCTCTCCCTGTTTTCCCCAACGTAATGCAACAGCTCCAGCTGGCTCCCAGTGTGTAAAGTCGGTTTAGCGTTGAAGCAGCTCTCACGCACTAGTTAGTTCAGAGTGTCAGTTTCACATTGATGCTATTGCCAGTCACATCTTATATATATTTTAATGTATCAAAGAGCATAAGAGATTTTTACAGCAGCGACAAAATGGAATGAAGGTGACACAGACTTAGTTCTGCCTCCCTAAACCTAAGGACAGAGATGGCCCTTGGGTTGCCAATATTGAATAAAAGAGTGTTTTATGGTGGGTTGCATGCCAAGTTGTTGGGATTTGTACTTCTTTTTTTAATTGTACCTCTCTGCAGACAGCGGGCACTGCCATTTTCGTCATTTCTAAAGAGCAAATATGGCAGAGGTCTGAAATACTTTGAGGTGACGAGGTGTATGAAATTGATATCCATTTATGCACAAAACTGCCCCTGAATATTATTTTTTTAACCTCCTGCGATGCATTCCTTAATTTACAATGAGTCATCCCCATCTTGGCAATAGAACAAGATGAATTTGGAGAGTTAGTCTTGCACATGGATATTGGTGGCAGACAGTGGTTGTAGAGTGAAGGCATGTGGTCGGTTGGCACATCACACAACAACCCTTCACTGTGTTGGAGACGCTGTTTACAGACATTAAGGCAAGCAGCGCTGTCAACGTGATTTTCTTTTTGCTTCTTTTAGCATTTTCATATGGGGTGGTAGTGTGTGTGTGTCTGTCTGTCTGTCTGTCTGTCTGTGCGTGCATGTGCCTGTTTGTATGTTTTGTGCATGTGTGTGCATGCGCATGTGTGTGTTCTTATTGTTGTGTGTGTGTGTATGTGTGTGTTTGTGCATATCGTGGCTCAAATACTCTGTCAGTAATGGCTGGGCACACACCACGGTTTAGTGAGCGCTCCTCTGTAACCATGGCGACTACAGCTTACCTAAGCGCAGCAGATGTGTGTAGTCCATGTCAGCTTGTTTAGGGCAGGATACATTAAATCCTGCTTCTGGGCCGTGTGAGAGGAGGGTTTAGTTGTCTATAAGACAATAGCACAGCAAATTAAATGTGTTGTGTGACTCTTTTAAAGAGGATCATACACTAGACCCAATTCTGCATCAGTATAATCATTGCATTACTTTATTATTCCTGTTGCTCTTGCTTATTTTCAGATACATTTTAT
The DNA here is from genome assembly GCA_026745465.1 of Lota lota. Classification (NCBI taxonomy): domain Eukaryota; kingdom Metazoa; phylum Chordata; class Actinopteri; order Gadiformes; family Lotidae; genus Lota; species Lota lota. The sequence goes on along the minus strand of JACYXH010000292.1, from coordinate 98,298 downwards.
GTGAAACCACCCATGAATATGTATGCCGGTTGCTTTTTAATTGGCATGAATATGGATTGCTGGGATTTATTAAGTAGAGAAATGTGTTAGAAATTATTTTTGATTTTGATAAAGTAATGACTGGGGACATTTTTATCACACAAATACAAAGATGTGTTGTTTTGGTACTGTTTTTCTGTTTATTATCACTGATGTCAGCCATAATGTTATTATGTTGGATGCAGATTTTTGTTAAAAGCAACATAAGCATAAATGTTTCCTAAAATAATTATTGGCATTATTGTTTTGTTTTTCAAGGGAAACCCCAAGTAGAGTGAGCTAACATTAGAATGTTAGCTTACTGTAAGCTAACACAAATGCAGCTGAAAGCTAACAACATCACAGATCATGTGCAGAACAGAGGGAGCAACACAGGTGCAGGCCGACCCGTCAAAGGTTTCTCACGCCAATCTGTGCTGGTGTCACAGGGCCAACGCGCGTCTCCCGACTTTCCGACAGATTGTTCCGAGATCAAACGTTGCCCTTGGTGCTTCTCATCACCGGGGACGACGCGTCTCTGTGACCTTTCCCGCTCGTAAAGCGTATCAGTTTGAGATCACTCCCCCCTTACCTCCCTTGTCCGTGCAATCAAAGCAGCCTGTGGAAAATACAAAAGCCAAAGGCCTTGTGTTTACTGTCTAATTACAGGTCTGCCTCCGGTCCCTATATAAAGACAGACTAACCCCCTCCTTGCCTCTCACCCCTCTCTCTCCCTCTACAACACCCTGCACAAGAGGGATCACACATCTGTCAATCTGTGCCTCATTAGGTCCCTCTTTAAACACAGGGCACTCATTGCCGTTGGCACGAGACACACTGAGATCATTTTTGCTCCTAACCCGTTCATGTGTAAACAGGTGCCATCCCGTGACCATATGCTAGTGTGTCAAACAAATGTAGAGGAACTAGACAGTGGGACCAGGTGTACCTGTATTTAGACCGGGAGTATTTGTATGCCTATGTTATTTCTGTGTGATGCATTTCTATTGAGTGGTTGTTACCTGTAGTGTGTAATTGTTGTTGACACTGTCAGATGACAGGAAGTGTTGTGAGATTGGTCTTTTGCAAAGGACACCTGGGGGGGGGGGGGGGGGGGGGGGTCTTTTGTGTGTTGGAGGGGGGGTGGGTAGGGAGGGGGTACCTTAAAGTATACACTCCATGCTGTGTGACATTTAGCCAACCTGGAGTTGGGCCCCGAAGGTCCACAGCGGTGTGTGTGTGTGTGTGTGTGTGTGTGTGTGTGTGTGTGTGTGTGTGTGTGTGTGTGTGTGTGTGTGTGTGTGTGTGTGTGTGTGTGTGTGTGTGTGTGTGTGTGTGTGTGTGTGTGTGTGTGTGTGTGTGTGTGTGTGTGTGTGCTGTTGGCCGGAGAAAGGGTGTTCTATAAATGGGTGCATATGTAACTAGCTCGCAGCGCTAGCTGCTAGATAGACTACAGCTGCTGGGTATATTGTGGTAGTATCAGTATCTCCATACATTTCTCAAGTGTATGTGTTTTAGCAGGAAAGACATCATCATGCGCACGCGTAGCGGCACTCAATACGTACAAGGAACAATGCAATGCATTGGCGTGCGTAAGCGTATAGAACAACCAATCAACGATGTCTACGTCGTATAACCACGTGTGTTTCGCTGAAGTGTCTGTCCGTCGAGGGCCTCTGCGTCACGAACGGGCAGCGACAGGAAAGCAAGGCTCTCAGAAGAAAATTACAGGTGGCTCACGAGGGCATTTTCATCAAGCAGGCAAATTCCCCGCTGCCCGCTCCTCCTCTGAGGGCTTCAATAAGCGGCAGTGGTGGAGGCACTACAAGGCAAAAGCTCTTTGTCTGATGAAAGAGAGAGAGGGAGCGGGAGGAGGTGAGCGGGAGCGAGCATTGAGAGTGATGTGCCATTCAAACATGACGGGAGCACCGCCGCTGAGTGCAGATTTATCGTCGTCTATATTTTCCGGGGGATCTCGATCGTTATTAAAGGGTCAGCAGTTTGAAGAAAGAAAAAGATGAAAAAATAACAATCGACATTCCTGTGCCTCTCCCCTAGTCCACTCAGAAAAACACCCTGTTAATTCTTCCTCCCTCATTCCATGCAGATACACACCGCTTGACTCCTGGCTTTGGTTTTTGCCGCAACAGCGATAGCATATGTAATGGATACATACAAATGCCACTAAACCACCCCTTGCCGTTTTGGCAGAGACAAAAGAGTGGGGGAGGTTTGTATGCCACCTGTGGCCTCCCATGCCAGCAGGGGGTCGGGAAGGGTATGCATGACTTTCACCTCTGGCGCTGGCTGCCGTTCAGCCAATCAGCCGCCACCGCCACTCTAGTCTCACCACGGCCCACCAGGCACTCGCCGCTATTTCTGGGCAATGGCAGCTGCCTCGTCTGTTTTGTTAGAGCCGTGTCTGACTTAAATCACCCTTTGTTGCCTTTCTCAAAGATATGCTACATTAGTGCTGATTTGTTCACTCAGAGATGCGTTAGCCGGCCGGTTATTTTCAAAGGGCTACAGGTAAACGGCTGTTTGTTGCCATCACCTCCCTGTCTGGAAACCTATGGCTGCTGAATGAAAATATACAGGCAGTATGTGAAGACTGTGTTTGCCCGTTGGATCAACCGTGATCTGTTGACAACGTCAGACGCCGTCTGTTCATCATTTGCGTCCTAACACTTAATGTACACAGGATCCAAATCCTGGAGACAAACGGTATTTGCATAAGGGATTTTGGGACGGGTAGTATATTTAAAGAGTTCTGAAAGAAACCCACTCACACATTAATGTGGACATACACTCACAGAAGCACACACACACACACACACACACACACACACAAACACACAGAGAGCATTCATTTGGAACTAGTTCGCATGCTACATTCTCAACGCAAACAAGCCGGGGAGCGTAGTTGGCACATCTTTGTAGTGTTGACATCCAGAGACTTTTCTGAATATGCTTACAATGGCATGCCTCGAGGCCTTCCAAAATCAAACACACCAATTCTTTGCAGGTTCCAGGGTGTCATATCAGAAACACTCAAGATGAATCTAAACTTCATTACCAAAGGTATGGTAGTGGCTCTTCTGTAGCCGTATATAACCACTGCCAAAGCATTAGAGATTTGTTTTGACACACCTTCTTTGGTTCCTCCATCCAAGGTTTGCTATTGGTCACTTAACAGAACCAGGCTTAAACTAAACTAGAAACATAAATAAAAACGTAACCTCGCCATACCATAACGTCTGTGTTTGTGTGCATGATAAAAGGTGATGTCCTAGAGGTCAACATTTTTTATATTGCTTGCTCTCTAGACCCAGGACCATCCACTTCCGTTCCTCCACTTCTCCACTCCACTTATTATCAATTCACACCTATACTTAAGGGTGTGGCCAATCAATATATAAATTATAAATTAGTATATATCAAAAAGGCCATTTGGCTCGTACAGACGTGGTAGTCTGTTTGTTCCAATACTTTTCCAATGAGAGTCTTGGAACACCTACAAACACAACAAACCTTTCAATACATCTTGAAAACTCACTCTACAGATTGGCCCCCAATTTGCTCTCCCGGGTAACGCCACACTCACAGACGTGGCAGAGGCGTAAATGAGGGAACTTTTGATTTAGCATCTGGCGCAAAGTGACACTGGGGGCTCTACATCAAGCGAAGTGTGGTGCACCCATTCCCCCCTTGGCAACCTGGATGTAATTAATTCCGTCAGCCACTTACACAAAATGAACGCCGAGAGGATAATGGATATAGCAATGTTCCAGGACTACTACCACTTCCCTTTTTAATTGTAATTTGCACGGTTCTTTAATGGTCTATCGACATCCCACTGTGTAATCTGTAGGCTTATTTGAATACAATATTTGTCTGGGCTCCCCCGCATCACCATGATGCTTTTCTCTAGTGTGTGAATTTCTTTTTCACGTTTCCTTTATTTTTATCCGGCAACGGCTCCCTCTTCTGAACACCTGAGTTGAGTTTTCCCAAGGCATGAGCCTTCACCATCAGAGCAGTGACACACAATTTACATTTGTCACACGTGATGTGAGTTTCCATGCCTATTGTTGTATGTCGGCCACACAGGTCTCCTTCTCCTGCTAGGGTGGTTGAACCTGTTTGTAAAGAGATGCCAGACCAGGTAGTCATCCCATGTTTTCCATTACAAACATTTACACCAATCTCAGATAAAAGTCCCGCCTGTGCAGCGATTTCATATTGTTAACAGGCAAAAAAAAGCAGCGGGAGATTTTGGCTGATTGTGATGGATTTGTAGCGGTTTATACCTAGTGGTGCATGGGAAATGTTTAACACTTCCGGCAAATGACGTGCACCCATTTTGTCTCTACTGACCCACTGGTGTTTTGGGATGACTACATCATGGTTCAGCTTTTAGAGTGGGATGATGTGCTGGGGGAAGACCACATGTGTATCCCAATCCCGTTTCCATCCCCCATCCCCCATCCCCCACCTCCATCCACCCCTCTCATCCCACCGGCCCATTCCGCCCCACCCGCCAACCTAAGCTCTTTAGACTTGACTGCGAGAGTAGTTGGAAGCCTTCCATAGTGGCTTAAATCAAGGCTTAGCCAATATTGGATTTGAGTATTTCTATACAGCGAGTGTGCGGCCGACGAGTGGATTTCTAGCTGTCCGTGTCCATCTAGGACGACATCAACAAAAGCCTTTCCCATTTTGAAATATAGACTAGAATCCCATTACCTCCCCATTGAAGTCTACAGTGTTCGGGCTTCACAATAAGACACAGCTTGAGGTTACCTTGAATGCCCAGGTCCTGGTGTTGCTCACCTCAGGAACTTCTGTAAACTCCGCCCCGCCCCCTTCTGAGAGCAGATCCCTCAATGTGTAGCGTGACCTCAGTCAAACAAACAACGCATCAGGTGTCTCACAGCCGATAGTTACAGTGCAACCTACACTTTCTGAAACACAACCCTCAGGGGGGGGGGCACAGCGTGATTCAAAGGTAGGGTTCATTGTCTCAAGTGTTTTACCTATGGTATCCCTATGCATTAAACAAACCTTGCTTTGTTGTTATGTTTCTTCTTCATTCCAAGAGCTGGTATAAAGTTTGTATGTCATATTCACAAAGGCAGATGAAAAGGTGGTGCAAACCAGCCACCTAATAAAGAAGTTAAACACGTCCTTTAAATAAGTTCCCACCATCAACTTCAGGTCTTAGAGGCTAATCAGACAAAATCCTTATGGATGATTCACTTACGGAGCAGTGGCTATGGGATTTTTCTGAAAGTACACTTGGAAGTGTGGGCCTGTAAAGCCCTTTGAGACTGTAGGTGTGATACTGTTTATTTAATTACATTTGCCTGGTCTTAACCTCCATCCATTCGTGTAACCCTCCTTGGTCTCAAGCTAATTCCATTATACTGTTGATTGTAGCCACGTGGCTCCTCCACCTTGTGCCTTCAGCATGCTTCACTAGTGTACACAATTCGACTTATTTTCACTATCACAAACCCTACTCTACTAAGTAAACCCTTTTGCACCGGTGGGAGATGTAGCCACTTACAATAAATCTGGCCACTGTACTACACGTTGTTTTCACTTCATAACCTTAGTGCTACAAAGTTTGTTGTGATTGTCTGTACTCTGTATGATGACTTTTGTGATACCGTTTAGCGTTACCTCCATCAGCTCCATGTTAAAAATAGTTTCTCTTTCCTTTCATCAACTCTCAGATAGTGATTTTGGATGACTCCAGTGATTTCCATCTTGCAGGCCTATCTGCACTGGCATTCATCCAACACTGAACCCGCTGTACAAAATCGACGTTCCACTCAGACCTTTAATTGACCTTGTTCTTTGTAATTAGTCTGCAACATACCTATGCATGTGATCATTGATCCAGCATTAAGGGGCATACATGTATGGAAGGGAGGTGAATGTTCGTGTTAAGTAATTAGGAATTACTATTTATTTACCAATACTTTAGTAGGTCCTTTAAGCCCTTGAAATAGAGCCTGGGAAACCACTGCCTGTGAAATCCCGGCCTGAAAATGTGGTCGTTTATTCACTGCCAATTCTTTGTATAACCCATTTTCAGTATCTGTCAACTCACTGATACTTGTGTTGCGCTATCGACGCGAGCAGAATCTACAGGTACAGCAATGGCGAGTGCAATGTTGCTTGTTTCAACCCACATTGCAAGACTGGTTGTTCTGTTTCTCTTACAATGTGGGTCACTGAGGAGTTCCAAACAGTTGTCTCAGAACGCCGTCACTAAAGCCCAGTACTGAGAACCAGCAGGCACTCTGACAGGCAACCCGTCCAAAGAGCTCTGTTTCAGAACAAATGATAACTGTATTTTCAACATGCCTAAAAGAGAAGCTGCCATATTAGGTTCTTGTAATCCCCGTGTAACCTGTTTGTTCTCTATTTCTTTTCTATTTTCCACTAATGGGATGTATGATAGAAATTCTACTAAAGCCAAGTCTCATGCAAACTGTCAAATGTAATGGTGCCAGAATAGCCCCATCTGTTTTGTTTATAGTGCTTCACAGCCTCAGTAGCACCAGGTCTTTATTTATGTATTAATGGTCCCTCTCAAAGCCGCATTACATTAACTGATATAAGATCCACAGTGCCTGGGTTGGAGTAGGCATTAATTACTGCACATTGTTTTCCTAGTCTACTGGTTTTATAACCACTAACTAATGAGTTAAGAGATGAGTTTAGGTTCTGGAGTCAAGGCACTTTTTAAAAAATATTTGTTGTGTGACTTGTGAAAAGCGATCAGCCTGTTAACTTTCAATATGACGGCATATAAATGCAGTCCATCCGAAGAGTATCCCGAATCTCTCTTCATGCTTGAAACGATGTACCAGATTATTTATATGTATTTTGTATCCCAAGTTTGTTCATTGTGTGTATGTTTGGTTCATCCTCAGGAACAGAGCAGTTGAGATGTGAAATGATATACAATATACATATGTTTATGTTCCTTGGACTGAAGTGGGAGCAAGGTGGTTCGTCCCAAGAGGGTGTTATCCTTCAATAAATCGACTACATCTATAAAACTCCTTCCATTTTCTTGTTGACACACTTAAATTGAATCATCAGTGATGATGCGTAGTATACTGTTCGGGAAGTCCTTACGAATCGCAACCTGCTGACGAAAATGAGACCGAATGAAGCTTTGCAATACCAAAAAACTGCATCTAAAGATGTTGGAGAGGATATATATATCGCCTCCCCCTATGGAGCAATAGCAATAAAACAAAACATCCTCCCCCCTTCCATTTTTCCACTCTGGGCACACGAGTGTCTCTGTGGTGGTGCGTCGGTGTTCTCTCCCCCGTGACGTCACCCCTAGCCTCCCGACGCCGTGGCCGTTCTGCCGTTTTCTGACAAACCCCCAGTGAACACACTGATAGCAGAGAGGCTTTTGTGGCGGTTCTCCTGGGGGTAGGGGGGGGGGGGGGGGGGGGGGGGGTTGGAGAGTGTGGGTGAGGGGTTGAACGCTTTTAATGAGCCACCAGGACCGATTCCCTGGTGCCACCTCTTAATTACTGTGAAACAAAAACAAAAACGACAAACTAACGAAAACAATTACACAGGGAGTTGGGTTTGCTGGAGTATGCAACCTTTGGTGCATGCAAATATAATAAAGTGAATATGAATAGACTATAAATAGACAGCAGAAAAAAAATACGAGAACCATGTTTCATGGCTCCCCTAAATATGAGCTGAACTGCATCTATGCTGCTAAATACACTGCATTGCTGTAGTGCGTGTTTCCACCAAATACAACGACTTGGGCCCCAGTAACTTGAAGGCGGCTGCATGTGCCACTTAGGAAAGGCACAGAAACATACAAAGACCTAATACACTTATATTGACGAGATGAAGGAGAAATCCTGCAACCCTCTAGCGGTTTTAACTCTCGTGTGTGTATGTGTGCGTTGACTTTACAGGCATGAAAGGGAAAACCCCATGCATGAAGCCCTGCTTAGCAGTGGCTATTCTAAGCACACATTGATCACACTGAGAAATGTATGCTACAAGCACAGGCCAACTGTTCTCAGAGCTGAGGCAAAATGTAATGGCCCTGATGGATGTTCTTGGTTTTTGGCCATGGCAAAATTAAATTAAATTGTCACCAGGGGTGCTGCGGTTTGTTGTTGGTTAGTTCTTTGCTGACAGAGATCCTGGAACACTGACCAGTGAACTGTTAACAGCGGGCTTGAAGTGACGACTAATAGCGATAGCTAGTTCCCGCCATTCACAGTGACTCGCCATTAGAAATACAATTTCACGCAACAACAACAAACACTTGGAAACTTTGTGTATTCCCCTACTGCTTGTTAGCATTATTCACCTGCTTTGTCAACCCACACCAGTACTTCAGGTGTCTCAGGCTACTGTGCTAGCTAACTCTTGCATCCTGTCAAACTACAATTGAGACTGTAGGTTAAGACAAAGACTCTGACATTGGTCATTGATGTCATGCAGCTATTGTCTGGCTTAGTGTGATGGTACCATTCTAACGTTACGTGACACATTGATAATTCAGACACACACACACACACACACACACACACACAATCACATGGACGACGACAGACAGACAGACAGACAGACAGACAGACAGACAGACAGACAGACAGACAGACAGACAGGTAGGTAGGAAGGCTAGTAGGAAGACGGTTATATTGACAAGGAGCTCAGAGGCGTGATTATGAATGACACGTCAAGCAGAGTAATTTCCCATCGCCGTGGATAACTACTATGTAATGTAATTGTTATGTTGTCTAAAGGACCAGCGATCTCTCACTGTCTGCCCAGCGCTAGCTTCTTATATGCGAGTTCTGCCGTCTCCATGTACGTATGCTATTACATTGCGCGGCAGATGTCAAAAGCATTACTTAGACTCTAGACACGATCGCTCACTTGGCTCTTGGTCTTTGTTGTCGTAGACCTTTAACGTTGGTTACTCCCCATATATGGCAATGGAACCATACGCTAGCAATAAACTACAGTTATTAACTTGCTGAAAGCCAAATTCAACTTCAGAACGGGTAAAGCAACACAAGAAGCGGTTTCGTTAGAATGACTAATACACTTAGGAAAATATAATACATATTTGTTTTGGAAAGCTTGTGATTAATGCTGACAAGGACAGAAAAGACAACTTGAAAAGCATATTAATTTTCCTATAGAGAATTGGAAGCCTGGAAACAGACAGCCAGACAGACCTGTGGATATATATTGCCTGTGTGTGTGGCAACACACACACACACACACACACACACACACACACACACACTTAAGGAGGATGCCAGGTCCACAAGAGTACCAGCCAGGTCCCCTATTAGCATTATTTCTGTATTCTTTCCCTTTCACCGCAAATGACACACACACACACACACACACACACACACACACACACACGGTAAACACACACACACGGTAAACACCAGCTTGGGCTTCTCCCAGTGATGCAGCTGTCCTTTAAGAAATCACGCCCTGGTTGGGATGAGGGATGAGGGAAAGAACCGTTTTTCTGAGAAGATTAAATCAGGATTCACCCCAGCTTCAACCAGACTGCCTGTTGTTGTGTCTATCTCTAGTCAACATCAGAGACAAACACTACAACATGTTTGTAATCCGATTTTAATCAACAATTTAGTCTGTAAACTCACAGTTTTGGGATTACAAATTGTGTGTGATGGGGAGGCCAGGGGTAATCTCGGATCCAGCAGTCCTACTATGATATAGCAGAACTTCTGCAGCCGGAAACAAAAAGCGGAAAGGGGCAGAGTTAAGCCTTGTTCCCTGTTTGGTTACGGAGATATTCTACTGAGGAGTAACTCATTCGCATGAGTGAAAAAATCTTTCAGAAGGGGATTGAAATAAGTGAAACCTTAACGGACACTCTTTTACAGTTTGCTAGTGCTGGCCGAGTTTGTGTTTGCTGTTAACTACGAGCTTGGCAAAACATATGAAGCAAAAGAAAGTGAAACTAACCATACCCAATGATTTGAGGTCCTCTGCTATCAGACTTTACATTATTCATTTAAAGTGGGATTTGTGAGACTAGGCCTGGGTGAATTTAATTTATTTGTCTTCAAGTCAACTTTGACAGAAGATAAAACTGCTGAGATGACGCGATAAGTTTCTAAGATATAAGGCCAGGGTAATTCTGGGTCGTTCTGTAATGTCCTAATGGAATGACCCAAAGCGTACATTATTATGCTCACAAATATTGACTTTCGGGCAATTAGCAACATATTCTTTTACCCGTGGGACCATATCTATTCATTCTCATTTTTAGTCTGGGCTTGGACAACAATGCAAATCCGCAGTTACAGTATGTAGTTGTCTATTCACTAGACTTGGCTTGTAAGCAGGAGAAAGAAACATTGTCACTTCAGAAAATAAAATTACCCTGGCCTTGTCCTTCTTATCTCTAAAGGCAATGGTACTCACAATATCCTTGTTCCTAATTATGTGCATCAGTAAAGTCTCCAACACCTTCTCTTTGACGTGAGCAAGAGTTGCTTATATATATATATATATATATACTCTTGGTGTTTATTTTTCTGTGTGTGTGTGTGTGTGTTCGTCCAGGTAACATCCCCTGCTGTCAGCCCTAATTGAGCTGGACTCTCGTTAATGGTGTTGTAAAAGTCTCCACCCTGCAGTCCCTCCCTCCATCCCTCCTCCACCGTTACGGTTCCTGTTCAGCGGCTGATGGAGGCCTTTATGGATGTAGTTGTAAACATGCGGATCAATCCAGGGTCCCCGACTCCAACCGTTTACACCCTGAACGTAGCCCAGCCACACTGGCAGACTCTCCGTTCCTCCTGTCTTGTTAGTAGATAGATTTACAGCGCCGGCCAAGGATGTGTTTATCAATTCAGCGCAACCCACATAAATCCCCTCCGTTGCTCTGCCGTTAAACGGCTCGGACAGAAGCAGGCTTTCTGTCGGACGGTTTTCTGAGATGAAACGGCGAGAGAAACCTTTGCAATCATCGAGCACTTCCATGTATGGAATATTTGAACATCCCAATGCTACTATTTTAAATATTGGATATACAACCTTAGAATAAGCTTCTGTATTTTTTGGCAGCATTTGTAAAATTATACAGCAGTGATCACACCCAATCCACTCCAATACAATGTAAATGAGATACCAATACCCCTAAGTGTACCACATCTCAATAATGTCATTTTATCATTTTAAATGATGGGGCTCAAGTCAATTGTAATCCATGTCGAGGTAGACAGCCGAAGTGTTCAGCCGAAGAATGTCAATGAGTGACATTAGTATGCACCCCTTCCCCCTTAACGTGTGACATTTTGTTGAGAGTGGCAGATGACATCCAGTGTGGCATTTCATTGTCAGGACAGCGGGACAGATGGGTCGGCCCAGTATTTCCCATGGGCGGCCTTCTGGCAGTGCTTATTTTAGCCAGAGCAGACCCCTGGTCCTCGGAACCCCAGATCTGCTGCTCAGCAGTCACCTCGGAGGTGCACCGACTCACAGTTTCTTATACGTCTAATGAGCTTCCCCAGCAGCCAAAAGTTACGGCAAGTCAGTCAGAATCCCGGCTGGGATTCTCTCTTCTCCATTGTTGGATGTGACCTGTCCTAGAGCAACTACTCCATCAATGGCGGTGGAGCTGGTGGCAGATTCAGATCCAGGGCAGCAGCTTTTCCTGCGAACAAAGATGCAGTGAATGGAGCCGACACACAAATCTCTGGCTTCCCCCCAATGGCCGCACTGATCCCCTATCCGACCGCCCTCCCCCTCCCGCCCACCCATTAAATACGGGCTTTAAGAAATTGTGGAACATGCTGACCCCTGGTTTTAGCTGGTTTGGTTTTAGATCGAGCATTGACCGCTTGGAAGTGATCTGGTTTTTACTATTATGGTGGTTGATCTGTGTGGCTTAGGGCAGACACATCTGCCAGGAGTAGCCAAAGTTGGGCAACATTGTCATCTGTGGCCAAAAGAGGCCAATTTATAATACAATAAAAGGCAGTTTTCTATGTGTAGAAGATATATATATGAGGGGTAAGGTAGGTAAGATTTATGAGCCATTATTTGAGTGTAATTTGATAGAAATGCCAAAGCCATCGGTCAGCTATTACGAAGTGAAATGCTCTGAGAGAATATCGAGTAGACTACGCCTGCCCCTGTATGAGCCAATTTTGATTGTATACCTCTCCTGGCTTATCCCAGCTCATTTCTGGCATCTCTTCCCTGATTGGTTCGGGGAATGCATCTTGCCTGTCAATCACAGGTGCGTGAAATGCATCGCTTCTCAATGGCAGAGAAACGTATTGCGGGATGGAGCAGAGAGGGAGGGGACGTTTTTTTGGCTGCCTAATTTCAAAATCGTTCTCCTTTCCACCCTTTTCTGCTCTCTGTCTTTACCACTCCCAAATCTCACCTACAACACCTTTAATTGACACATTTCCATCTGAAATGACGGGCGATGCTGTCTGAGAGCAACCCCCCTTTCCCAGAGTCCATGTGAGTTTTTCAGCCAACCCGGTCATGGAGTCCTCTCTCTCTCGACTCGCTTGTATCTCACAATGCATTTCCCATTGGTGAGCCAGACTCTAAGTGGAAGCCTGGAGGGTGCTCCAAGCTCTGAATGGCCCAGCGCTGTGGAGCAGCGTCCTCATTGAGACCAACGTTTACCACATCAGGTTCCCGCCAAGTGAGTTGCCGAGGGGGAACCGGCCTCAACACTCATTTCTTTCTGTTGAGAGATTGGGCACATTAGGCGTAATAACACACATTAGTTACCGTGACATGATGTGGGCTGTGTCGACCGAGTAGTAAACTGTGTGACACGAAGCGTGTCGTCTTCCACTGAGAAGCTTGTATGGTGGTGAATGTGGCATCGGGGACGCTTTTCTTCCAGAGTAAAGTGCTGCTCAGGGCGCTAAGTATTCTGGCCCCTGAAAGTGTGATGTTTGTGGAAGTGTGCGGTAGGGGTGGTGGGGAGGGGGCTTGGGCTGGTGGTGCCGGGGGCACCACTGCTGGCAGTACAAAGATGTCCTGCTTGGGAGCAATAACAATTATAGTAATAATATCAGGATGATGATTATGTAATGATAATGATTTATTCACAAGAAACAAGAGTGCTTAACAGTAAACAAAAAAGCAACAATTAAAGAATTAAATGTTAACTACTTTATCATGTAAATTGTGTTTTGCAAACTTTGGATTGTATCAAACGGTCGTTTTTGATCGTAACAAAACTTAATCATGGTGGTTCAAAAGAGGAGAACCTATTATGACCGATAGCAGTTTTACTATTCATTCAAACTTTTGCAATCATCCCACATGTGTTGATGGGAGCAGTGATCTATACCTACCAGTGAGCACCCAGTCCATAGCATTGAAACACAACATGGGGGTGGTGGGCTTACATCCACGTGCTAAACCCCAGCGCAATGTGCCCCCTTGTGGATAGTAACCTCCCTACCGTCAGATCAAGATACAGATGTGATGGTGTCTGCCTTATTTATGTATTTCTACCGTGGCTCGAGATAAAGGTTGGAACATCATTGGCACAACGTCCCCATCAAAACAGGCCGTGATGGTGTCCCCCCACCAGCCGTCTTGTTAGCCTTCCAGCCAGTGTTTGATCGGACGTTGGAGATTTCATTTAGCTCTGGCTACCAGCAGCCTTTATCATGTTGCGATTACCTTTTGTCTTCTGCTTCTCTATTACCCCGCGAAGGCTAAAGACGTAAAGACATTCCCTGTCCTGCAAAAAAAGCAGGAGGGAACTGGGGGGAGTGGGGGGCGAGATAAAAAATGCATGGAGGTGTTTTCTCACTACGTAGACGTCAATTGTGCAGTGACAATGCAATTTCACATCATGGAAATGACTGGGCCCTGAGCTAATCCATTATTTACACTCATTTGGCCTCCGTGTTCATAGGTACACATTGTGTCGCTTCTAAGTCGGCTACAGCACGAGAGACACACACAGACAACTTTTGAAGTGCATTATGTTAAACCTGTTCTCTGGGTGGAGACGGCTTTTGTCTCTCCGGATTAACTCCACAATCCTCAATCCTCCCTCCCTACCGCCCTCCCTCCATTTATAATAGCATAATGAATTTTACAGTGCGCTTGCTCTGGCAACATGCTCATCCTCTGATGTAATGCGTGTCCTTGTCAGTTGATTAAAGTAATAACATAGGTCAATTTGATGAAATTCTAACTTTTGGAAGTGAAGTGTTCGGTTTACAACTGGTAAAAAATATGGTAACTGTTTATTCAAGTTTAAGAGTCAGTTTCCAAGTGAATTAGTCATTTGCATGATAACAACAGTGGAATTGCCAATGGAATGCTTGTAACCTCTTAAAAAACTAAAACAAAATGATTTTGTTTATATGATTATTTTCTGTTCTGTTTATATTAATTAAAATGTTCTGTTCACAAAATCTCTCTCAGTACACCAGTTTCAAACACTGTTATCATAATCGTTTTATTATTTTGTAATTGTATTGCCTCTGTTAGCATCAGCTGAAAAGGCTGCTTACATGGTACAGGAGTAGATGCTCTGGTTCCTAGTTCTATCATGGACATTGACTGTTCCTCGTATGTGTGGCCATGTTCCCCCCTGTGTCTAACACAGGGGGAAACACATACAAGGAACGTTATATTGATTCACTCTCAGTGCTCCGTGTGTGTTTGTCATGGTTGCCGCTGTCACAGGAAGAGTCCGTCCGCCTGGCAATGCTAGCATGTCTGGAGCCTGTGGTTCTGCGGTCTCTCAGTGGGTTCTTAGGAGTGCGGGGGATGTCCCTCTGAGGAATGGACAAAGAGGGAGCCCCACACACACACACACACACACACACGTACACACACATGTACACCCATGTACACACACTTTCACATGCACACTTTCACTCACTCACTAACACACTCACACACACACACACACGTTTACACACACAGACACACACACACACACCCACACACACACACACACACACACACACACACACACACACACACGGTGGAAGGGGTTAGCAACTGACAATTTTACAAGCTGCAAACCACTGCCGGCGCTATGGCAGCGTCTTGATTATCCTGTGTGTGTTTGTGTGTGTGTGTGTGTATATGTGTGTGTGTATGTTTTTGCCTGTTATAAAAACACTACAATCTATTTACAATTTACAATTCATGAGATGAACTACTGCGGAGATGCTTGTTTAGTTAATGGACCTGTGTTTATCTGTGTGTGTGTGTGTGTGTGTGTGTGTGTGTGTGTGTGTGTGTGTGTGTGTGTGTGTGTGTGTGTGTGTGTGTGTGTGTGTGTGTGTGTGTGTGTGTGTGTGTGTGTGCGTGTGTGTGTGTGCATGTGGGTCTGCGTGCGTGCATGTTTGTGCATGAGAGAGAGAGAATCAAAGACTTACCTATGAATTTATGTGTACATGCATGTATGTATGTGTGTGTAAATGAATACATAAATGCATATAAAGTAAAACACAATAATTCAATACATGACATGCTCTTAAAAGTATGGTCAAGGTAGCGTAGGAGTCTGACATGATTCGTGAATGAAACCCAAACTTTGTGAACATCTTGAACAAGTCTTATTTGAGACAGTGCTTGGCTAACATAGGAATCTCTATGGTTTTAGTTCGTTAGCCTCTTCAACAAACAAATGACTTCTTAACATTAACAACAGCTGCATTCCTTTCTCCTGAGCCTTTAACAGTGAAATGTAATGGTAAACAAAAAACTGATGTGTGTGGCCCATGTCAACATGACATGACGTCCAACACAGCGAAAGCCAAATGCAAAAAGCCATCATGTTTAACTGTTTTTCAAATGCTTGAAATCATGTACCTGTACATGCCTTTGTGTGTTTCTGTATTTTCATTCATCCTTTTTTTTCATTGTTTTTATTATTTTTCAGGTGGTGCTCGTCTTTGCCCTCAGCATCGGAGCCCTTGTAATATACTTCATCGATTCCTCCGAGTAAGTATTTCATATTTTGTTATGTGAATCGTATAAAAGGATGACTCTCTCTTGGAGCTGCAAACCACGTCACATCCGACCTTGTGTCTGGACGCTGCACAGCAGAGTGCGTAATTGAAACAGGATGAAATGTCTTTCGACCATGTAGGTGTCTTTCCAAGCATAACGCAAGCGTTGAACTTTGACCCCTGGGATTCCCCCCCACCGCTCTGGTGTCACAGAGCAGGGGAGTAGCCCATAGTCACCGTTCTCACCCTCCCACCCAAAAAAACGAACAAACGCATCGCCTTTGTATGCATTCAATGATTCATAAATATCGTTCATGAACGTGTTCTGCATGATTCTATGTGGGGACCACTCCCCATAGGTTTCCTCAGGCTACTTGAGGTGGTAAAACCATACTAATCGTGCTCAGATGGAGCTGGACTAATCGGCAGGCTATGAGACAGGAAACAGGAACAGGAGCTACGTTCCAGAACAATCGCCATCGCTCATCAGGCTCGGGGAAGAGAGCCTCCAAGCTTTGTTAGCTCTCAGCGCTAGTTTACCATTACCGTTGCCTGTTTACTGTTCGGCGGGACATTCCATTAGTCAGCAGAAGAGAAGCCACCAACACAAACACACGCGGGGGAAATCGTTTTTTCTTCTAACAGACAGCACTTATTTTTTGCCCGTTGTTCTCTTCGTGGCCAGTTGGGTTGTTGTCATTTCATTTGACTGCATATGAGGCGGGGGCTTTGCCGTGCTCTGCTCAGCTTCGCATGGTGAGCAGTCATTATGTCATTATGTGGACAAACCCTTGTTAGGGACTCATACGACATACGATGAATAATGTTTTGACATTTTATCCAGATTCGCCGTGGTCATGTCGGGGTGGTGGTAGTGGTGGTGAGAAGGGGTCTGTCCTTGTTCTAGTTTTTATATTAAAGTCTTACTTCTTGGGGCCCCATCTTTTAAATCATATCTTTAAAGCACCTGTCCGCCCAGCCAGCCTCATACCCAGGGCCAAAGTACAGGAAGTTAGCGTATTCCCTTGGGTGCTCGTCTTGCTAGCATCGGCTGACTGCAACAGAAGCTGCCCGCTCCCTAATTAGCCTTGGGGTTTTTTCCTCTGGCGGGGAAGACGGGTACACCTAGCCACGGTGTCATGGACAGGAAGTCAACAAGAAATTCTTACATCACCGTGCTAAAAAAATGAGAAAGAAAACTTCTGCGGCACAGATAAAACCTCCTATATGGATAACTTTTTCTCTTCCGGTTGACACCCGACCTAGAAAAAGTATTGAAAGTGATGCATAGCTTCTTCGGCATGCTATTCATAATTCTATTGTGTCATATAGTGGGGGGTTTTGCGCAATGTCCTACATTACAATTATATCCCTGCGATGGTTTTCATCTATCTTGTACGTTATCTTCAGGCCTACAGGTACTTTTTCATGTTGTTTTTTAACATAGTTTTATGACGCTCATTTAGCATCTCCGTGCACCTGTCAGCTATCCGGAATAGTCGTCTCCCATAATAAGGCTTTCCTGCACCCTCCCAGGTGTCTTGTGACCTGGCTTGGAATAATTTTGACATGCATTGTATAATCTGGCAATACCCTAGGTCCCCATAGAACAAGAGTCTTGCCCTATGGGGACATAGGATATTACCGTTAGTCGTTACCATAATACCATTCTTATATATTGCAATGGGTTTCTCTCTGAGTCCACCTGCCAATGTCAATCTTGACTTGAAGAGATGGCCATCTCTATTTCTCACATTCAATGAGTGTCATGGTGTGTTTTATTTAAGTTTAGCCTGGGGCTTATTTCAGCCTATAGCGAGTAGAACGGGGGTACATCTATGACA
This sequence comes from Lota lota, assembly GCA_026745465.1. Taxonomy (NCBI): domain Eukaryota; kingdom Metazoa; phylum Chordata; class Actinopteri; order Gadiformes; family Lotidae; genus Lota; species Lota lota. The sequence continues at coordinate 80,405 of JACYXH010000292.1, read as the reverse complement.
GCCGCTGTCCCTTCCTGACCAGACCCCTCTCTGGAACTCAATTATTCAGCAGAGCAGATTCGGCCCCGTTGTGGTCATTACTCTGGCCTGGTCTGCCTGCTATGACAGCCATACGGTGGCCTGGGCATCTTTGCAGAGAATCAGGGAGGAGTTCTGGACTATTGTTAGAGGTGCACCGTATTGAACATCGGTCATGGTGTGTGTGTGTGTGTGGGAGAGTAGCACCATATGCATGAAGAGGGACTCTTCATGTAGTTCTCCATGTTCTCGGCCAACAAGGGGAGGAGAAGGTATCATTCGAGTCGGCTGTGCAGGTTGGGAAGGGATGTGTGTGTGTGTGTGTGTGTGTGTGTGTGTGTGTGTGTGTGTGTGTGTGTGTGTGTGTGTGTGTGTGTGAGAAAGAACCTTGACATCACAAACATATATCACCTATATAATCCCTGTGGTATTTTAGTATCAACCCATAAAGTCCACTTGATGAAAAATACTTTATCCCATGTAGTTAATAAACTGTTGCGCAATAAATGTATCCGCCCTCAATCTGAGTGGTATTAAAACGTGTTTTGAGTAGTTTTTATGTATACATAGACGGTACACACCATACACTAAAGCAGTACAATGAGAAAGTCAGTTGATTGTAGAGGGAGGATGCACCATGCAGCCTGTGTGAAACACACAAAGCATTTACCAACTGACACTCGATTTAACATACTAACTACACTAACCTACCCTGAGGAAATACTAAACCCCACCTTCACACCCAAGCCATAACAATTACATGATCCACAATTAACAGTTGCTGAAATCCATTGTTAACTCGTTCACTGCCCTCATGGTAAAAATTGTGGTATTTCATGTCCAATTGTTTATTAAATGGTTAAATGGCAAAGTCCAACAATAATACACGCTAAGGGGTGAATGGTCTGTTCTATTTGTTTTGTTTTCACCCCAATTGTTGGCCAATTAGACGTATGGCTCGTATCTTCACCAAACATTTCAGGAAGTACACTTTTACTAACACATGTAATGAATGTATTGCCATTTGCCGAGTCCTGGTGTGGTGACTTATTTCTCTTTATTTATTTGAATTCTTATTGCCAGATAACAAGCTTTTTGAGGGTGAGACTCCACTACATTGCTAGCATCCGCCATTGCTGCTTGATCACATAGAGGAACGATATGAACCCTGCATGTATTTAACCCTTAAACTACTGCTTCTTGCTTTGCATTTCCATCTAGCCTATTAGCTTCTAATAGCCAACTAAAAAACAAACATTTATCTTGTTTACAGAGGTAGGAAAGGCAGCCACGTTGATGAAAGGAAATGGAAAAGGGCACGCTTAGAAACAAGCTGAATTACGTGGTGGAATAAGGCTTATTCCTGAGACACGTCTGGCAGTTATTTAAGGGTTAACCAAGCATACTACTCAAGTTATTGCTTGTTTGGACAATGAATGCATGTTTCTTTCTCAACAGTGAAACATCATTTGAGAAATGATTCACTATTGCACTTTAAAATCGAATTGATGTTGTTTTTGGAAATATTTTGATTGCATCTTCAGGAAACGAAGAATGCATATTTGTGCCATTGAATAATGTCATAATATATGTGTATGGTAGTATTATTTCTTAACGCCCCATGTTATTATTGGACCTGTTATATGCTGTCCCTCTATTCTATTCTGCAGTCCTATCGAGTCCTGTCAGAACTTCTACGAAGACTTCACGCTGCAGATCGACATGGCGTTCAATGTGTTCTTCCTTCTCTACTTTGGACTGCGCGTAAGTAAAGTCATAACACTCCACAAGTGACCAGAAAGCTATACATAGGCTGTGGAGAGTAATCACCGTCCCTCTTGTTGATTGTTCCCAGTTTATCGCTGCCAACGACAAGCTGTGGTTCTGGCTGGAGGTCAACTCCGTGGTGGATTTCTTCACGGTCCCTCCCGTCTTCGTGTCGGTCTACCTGAACAGGAGTTGGCTAGGTGAGGGGTGTGTGGAGGGGGGTCTGTCGACCGGGCCGTGCTTCAGCTGTGGTGTTGTGTGTGGGGTTTTGAGTAGTCTGGAGAGGTCTCAAGCCTTTGGTGCCACCCAGTGGTTTGAGAGTTTCACTTCAAGAGCTTCTTGTGTTAAATGAAGGAGAAAGTCAGCACTCAAGCCGAGACAAATTGGTCCGACTCTACGGTGTGTAATTAATTTTCACCACTTGTCTGAGAATTGCTGAGGTCTTCTTTTCGGGTCACGGTCTAATTTTGTTACGGACGCGAACTGCTTGGACTGATGCCCTTTAGTTGCCCTGAGCATTTTTACCAATGTTGTGAGACTTTCTTTGGCAGGGAAAGTCATAGCGCCGACGCTCAATGGGAACTTTTTGTTCCGCGCAAGTGCACAAATTGGATAACAGGTTGACGTCGAAGAGACATGCAGTAGGCTTTATTGTTTTCTCAATAGTTTCAACAGTGGTTCTCTGGCACTATAAAACATTATCATTTGCAAAATGTGTGAATCCCCTCACCGGCAATGCTCTGCGAGTATTTCATTCTGTATTACTCACCTCATAATTGGCTCTGAGAGCAACATTTAGCAGCTTGTTCTTTTGATAAATGCGGTTCACACCAAACGCTATATGTACCTGCGTTTCTATCAAATACAGTATTGTCATATGTCCTGTATTGGTGTAAGTAGATTGTGGAAAAACAAACATTATCCTGTTAAGGTGGTACTAGTTGAATGTGAATGTGGTACCATGTTGTTTGCACGACACTGATGATGACGTCACCCGCCCGCAACATGAAAGCGACATGAAGCTTGCATGGACACTGCCATCTAGTGGTTGCTGCTGACACTTGCCAGGCCAGAGCTGGGCAACAGTGGAGTTTTAGAAGAGTAGAGCAGAGGACTGTTGTCACTGAAAATAGTGCTTCTTCCATCGTTCCTTGCATACACATTTTATTGTGTGGTGTGCGCGTGTGTGTGTGTGTGTGTGTGTGTGTGTGTGTGTGTGGGTACATACATGCATTAATATCTTCACATCCCCTCACACTCACTGGTTATAATTGTAAGCCCAGGTTCGGGCTTGAGCGAAGAAATACTCTCATGCACACAAGCACATAACATAAATGCATCAGCAGACATCCATGTGTCTGCATGTGTCCAAACGTGTGTGAAGTACATGCATACAACATATGTTAAAAGATAGCCCTCTGACTACGCTGTAAAACGTTCATTTAAAAACAACAGCCATTGTTTGGGTTTTGATGGTCCGTTCAGATGTACTATGTCATTGTTCGAGGCTGTATAAAGTATTTTACTTTTCACATTTATCTCCTGCAGTTTTCTGTTGAAGTGAAAGCTTTGCATGGGGAACATTGAGTGCTTTAGAGCAGTACATTCATATCCATCTAGCTTAGCCATCTGCAGGGGCCACACTGCAGCTTTTAAATCATAGGCTGAAATGTAAACACAGAAAGAGGCTTTCACCATTAATCTGGCCGCAGCAACTTACCCGGAGAGATCTCCCTTCGTGGGAATTCAGTGAAGTGATTGTGTGTCGTCTCCTAAATGGTTGTTGTAGTACTGTAGTGAATCAGGCTTCACAAATCACTTTGTAAGAGAACTGAGGTGAAGATGAGTGCGTGATGTATAGTTGTAATTCATGATTGTAAGAGTTATATTACATGCATATTATGATCATTTGACCCTGGAATCTGAGCAAGCAGACGAGACGCATTGCTGCATTGCATTTTCCTCAAGCTTGCCAATTCAATGCGGCACACTCAATTGAAACAGCCACTATAATGGGGTCTACATCAACAGTTCGATTTCATTCACATGATTCACGAGGGCATATGAATTGCACAGCTTTGCATCATCAGATGAAGAGCGACGATTCAGAAGGCTCTGATTCAGAAGGCTCTGATTCAGAAGGCTCTGATTCAGAAGCTTTTCCGGAAGACACTGGTGTGTCACTTGACCCGTGTGCTGTTATAAATGAAACCTTCCAAGACTAGAGATCCTGTCAGTGTCATCAGTCAATGAATTGCTCGTTAGTCATCATCAGTGTTGGACCATGGTACTGTGGTCCGATTACACCCAGCTATCCGTCCATCTGATGTGTACACTAGCTGCAGGGGCCTCTTGATTTCTCTGGATGAAGGCTAAAGGAGCTTACACTTTAATATCCTGATGGGAAATAGGGTTTTCTCTAAGCTCCCTGTCCTGTGTACCCTGGCGCGGCGAGGATTCTCCCAGGGTCCGCCACCAAATAAGATCATGATGCTCCGGTCGCTCATTTTCTCATTTTGTTTTTTTTGTATTTGTTGTTGTCGTTGGCCCCTCCTACTCTCGGAGCGCCTGTCAAATGAAACCACCTGATACGTGTTTAATCTTCTCGTCATGTTGCTGTCGCCGTAGCAATGCCCGCCTTTTTTTTGCATGTCGGAGTAAGCTACTCGGTGGGGGGGGGTAGGAGATGCTCAACAGTGAACCACGAACCCACAGAACCAGTAGCAGGCTAACCTCTTGACGCTTGGTCATCTCACTGGTGACTGGAGGACCGAACGTTGTTTAGCTCGCTTGTTACCGGGGTTGGGGGGTGGAGAGCTCAGATCCCGGTGCTAGAAACATGATCCCCGCAAAGATGATGGTGTACAGTCGTCCCGACGCAGTGACGCGCCCAACGGCGGTGGTGGTGAGCCAGAGGCGGCGCAAGAAGTCCACAGGGGAGCTCTTCCAGAAGGGGTACCGGGTCAGGTCCGGACACGGCCAGGCGGCCGAGAAGGCTGAGCAGGACACCGTGTGCTATAACCTGGGCTCGTGCTTCCACGTCGTCTATTACTGGGGTAAGAGACCCTGAGGGGTAGCAGGAGGAAGGTGGGAACGCTCCCACCTCACCCCCCCCCCCTCCTCCCACCACCCCACCCACCTTGAGGGTGACTCCCCCCACCCACCCCCAGTGTGTGTGTGTGTGTGTGTGTGTGTGTGTGTGTGTGTATGTGTGTGTGTGTGTGTGTGTGTCAGACTGAACAGGCTCAGGTTGAGGATTTTGAGGCTTTGCCGTGCACTCCTGTACTTAAGTGGCCAGCTGGCAAAAGCTACTGTATATTATCACAAAAAAAAAATACGAAATCCCTGCTTGCAGAGAATAAAGCACCGTCATTCAGATGTTGTTTTTGTGAATTTTAGTCACATTTTGTTAATTAAGACAAGTTTTACCATCAGGAATTTATAGGGCCATGTTTACACAGGTAAAGCTTGACCTGGTCTCTTGGCAGTTCGATTTTTCACAATTCATTGTTTGAAAGCTTCCAAATTTGATTGTGGGATATCCAGTTGCAGTTAACTGATGCTATTGTTTTGTTCACAATCGATATAAAGCTCTTAAGGATTTCATAAGTTGAGCGTCCAAAAAACGTATGGCGGCGAATGCGTACATTGCGCTGTTTGTTGAGTCATTGTGCGAACAGTGTGGTGTTTGGCTCACAGGGCTCTGGTCTCCGGTGAGCACCAGCGTGTTGTTGACTAATCGATGGCCTCTGGAGTCATTTTGTTGTCAGTGGTGATTCTGACTCACATCCCCTTCACTCAATTCGGTGCAGCAGGCTTCAGCTCCACGCTCTCTCTCTCTGGAGCCTCTCTTGAAACGCGGGCAATTCTTTTTATTTAACATCACCTCTGTTTACCGAAGCCCACAGGACACCCACCTGCCTCAGTTGATAATCCAGGGTTTCATCTCGCTGGCTGTTTCGGGCTGTACTTGTCCGCCCCCCCCCCCCCCCCCCCCCCCCACACACACACACACACACACAAATACACATACACACACCTTACTAATGAAAACCGTATCAGGTAGATAATGCGACCGAGATTAAAAGCATATGAGTCACATTTTAATCAAGGTTTTCCAGACCATGCCGTCTGTGGTCACAGTTGGTGGTCACTGTTTCGACCCACGGTGGCTGCAATATTCTTTTTTCATAAGTTAATACTCAGCACTAGTCTGCATTTTTTGGGTGGTCATCGTCTTTTATTATAACTAGCTTGGTATTAGATTGTTATTTTTGTAACCAAAATGAATCCGTTGAAGCTGGTGAAAGTGGACGAGGGGCTGACAGGTACGCTGGTGTTGTAACGCATGCTGCGAGAGTGTGCGCAGGGGTCTGTGGAAAATGTTTAACCCTTGTTGTTGTGTTCACCCCGGGTAACTTACTCTTGGTCTCTCTTCCCACAGGCTTGAGGTTCTTAAGGGCCTTAAGACTCATACAGTTCTCAGAAATTTTACAGTTTTTGAATATATTGAAAACAAGGTAAGTCCATTGTTATTTTCTCATGGTCTTACAGAAATGTGTGTCCTGTTTTGTACTCCACTTCTTTATTTGTTTCATATTTATTTGAGAGACGTGACATTGCTTGTGTAAGCTCAGATGTTGCATGCTGTGTGTGGGGCATTTGTTGTTTTTCAACGCATGATTTTTTTTAATTGATTTTGTCTTTTGCTGTTCAATATACGAGCATGGTCTTCATACAATAAAATAATGATATTCTGTGTTTTAGTGAAATATTTTAAGAGTGAAAAAGTTATTTCTTGAACTTGAACAATTTTACCAGACCTAAAACATGCCATAGTATGTTATGTTATGTATGTTTTATGTTAAATATGTTATTGTTCTTCAACTAAGTTACTCATACACACACATTGCCACAGAATAGTCTGTATCATGCAGAATTGGACACACCATTCTATCCGTTCCTCTGCTGTTTAGAATTAAGGGTTTTTGCACAGATGTCAGCAAGAGCTTATAGCTCGACAAAATGTTCACAATAATCTCCTCACTCATTTACTCAGAGGAAAGTAAGAAGAGGACACACACACACACACACTCCATGAATGTACCGAAGCCACTGAAAGCACATCATATTGTGTTACGATGACATTTCTAATCTCAAGAAAGACATTTGTCCGGCCAAAATAGTATGTTTTTTTTGTTTACTTGCATAATTCTCCTATACTAATCCAGAAGCATAAAATGGGATAGCATACAGGTCATACAAACAGCACGCACTTGCGTTGTGCAACAAAATTGCACCCCGGTGAAACGTGTTCTACAATACGATCATATACCCACCTTTTATATTTGAACAACGTGCTGTAACAGTATATTACTCTCTGAACCCCATCGCCGCTCTCTGTGATTTAATGGTATATTTGAATATTGAAGATTACAGCAGTGTGTTGTAATGCCTTTTCCACTAGTAACTCGATAAAGTTGGTGAACCTGTGCTCAATCTTCATAAGCACATGGCTTACAGCAGCCGGATTCATCCATTTGGTAAGTTTGGAGTTATCAACATGTTCAAAATGCCAAAATGCACTATCGAAGCATGGTAAATGTTTGTATTTGGTATAACAAACTACTTTTTATTACATCATTTGAAAAGTTTGTTTATATATCATACAATGCACTTTAGTATAATTGTATGGTAGAATTTTTGTAATTGTCCCACATTTGATCTTATCTTATAAGTTAGGGTTTTATGGAAATACTCACAATTTCTCTACACAACACCCAGTCACTGAGTCACTTACTCATTCACTCACTCAAGCTGAAACATTGGGGTCCTCATTGTCTCCATCTCTCTCACTCGCTCACTCACTCATTCACTCAGTCTCTGTCTCAGTCTCTGTCTCCGTCCCTACCGTGACATTGGTTCTCTCAATCACCTGCTGTAAACATCCTGACCTGTGTTCCAGGTGGAGAACTCTGGAGACCCATGGGAGGACTTTCAGAACTCCCAGGCTCTCTCCTACTGGGAATGTGTCTACCTGCTCATGGTCACCATGTCCACTGTGGGCTATGGAGACGTTTATGCAAAGACCACACTGGGTCGTCTTTTCATGGTCTTCTTCATCCTTGGTGGTTTGGTAAAATAACCTCTCATACTTTATCCTCGCCAAAAATAAACTGTTAGTTTACAGTGATGGAAAAACCTTGCTGTAAGATGCATGGAATTATTTTGTATTTTTTTTGTGTTCGCTGTTTGGTGTGGATTAACACTAGTTATTAGAATTGTTAGTTGTTTTGCATTTTGAACATTTTGTTTAGATCCTCATTTCCTTACTCATTTTTGTTTTAATGGATGGAATCTATTTAGAATTATTTCAATGTTTGTTATGTTGTGTTTGCTCATCATTGTGTCTGGTCCCGGTGTGTAGAATTTGGTTTGATAAGTGGAAATAACGGTGATTTCAGGTGGCATCACTGTCCTTCATTTCTTCCCACTTTCCAACAAACACCATGATGAGGGCTTGATTTAAGACCAGCTTAATGGATAAACAGTATCACTCACTCTCAAATATATTACCTGTAGCTATAGAAAAGTTATACCTACTCTAGCTAGCTTTAGATACTAGTATAGCTAGTGACAGATGTCTCATATATACCATATACCATATAATGTTAGGTGCAGATGTTATGTCACAACATGCGTTTCAACTTATATATTTTGAGGAGCCCTAGCTGAGGGTCTAAGCACAGTATTCTGGAAGCTTCTGGATACGTCTTCGAGAAATTCCCAGAATAAGATCTAGGGTTGTCCATAGCAAAAGTTAATCCACAAAAGAAGATGGCAAAATGGAAATGTAGACACATTATTAGTGCACCACTGTCACTCAACGCATACATCATGAATCTCTGAAGAGTCAAACAAAGTTTTCAGCTAACATCTGAATTCCATCAAGCTAGGCCGATCAAATCAACCCATCATGTGTTTTTTGTTGGACGAAACATGGCACATAAGGCTTTATTTTCTAAGCTTCTTTCACTTAACTTTTTTCTATCACAGATTGACATACCAATCATCAGCTGTGTCTTATTTGTATGCAATTTTTTTCCCTCTTTTCCTCTGATATTCATAGATGCTGGCTTGGCAATTCTCTTTTTTCTCGCTTTCCATTCTTACTCTTCATAGTTAAGAATGTAACCAATCATTTCAGGCTACATTCATCAAAGATTATCTTCAATCACAACTGAATAATTTTATGGATTACTTTCTTCTTCCGGCTTTTTTTTTCAACTGTTGCTTCAACGATCAATCCCCCCCCCCCACCCCCAACTGATCAATAGACACTACTTTTCAGTAGAGGATATCTTATCGCCAAAACTAGAGGAGCATGCTATCCCTTTTTTTTTAGTCTCTTCTTCTGTCTTCTATCTTTTTTTCCCTTAGGCCATGTTTGCGAGCTACGTCCCTGAAATCATAGAGTTAATAGGCAACCGCAAGAAATATGGCGGTTCCTATAGTGCGGTTAATGGGAGAAAGTAAGTATTCTGGGAGGCTCTGCTGGCCTCCGACGCAGTAGAGCCTTCACTGCATGCCATTTTCTTTTTTCTTTTTTGTGTTCATTGCATGTAGGCCATGTTTGCTCGCTACGTGCCAGAAATTGCCGCTCTCATCCTTAATCGGAAGAAATACGGAGGGAGTTATAACTCGACACGAGGCAGAAAGTAAGTCGAACAAAGTAAAACTCCCCCCTCTAAAACAATTAAAAGAAGTAAAGTTTGAACCGTGTGGATTTTGTGTGACTTGTGTGTCCCTCTCTTAAAGAGGTGATACACCCTCACAACTGTAAATGTAGAGAACAACTGTAACCTGGGATCCTATGATCTCCTATATTTTATATATCTATCTATATAGATATATAGATATATAGATATATATATCATTTACATTTGTTTGTACGAAGCAAAAGTCCCACACAGTGACTGAAGACCTAGGCCATGACTATCTGTATGAAGGCTGTTGGTATGCTAACGCTTTGGGTGCACTGCTTGGCACTACATTTGACTACTTTGTAGTCTTTTGTATTTGTAGGTTATCATGCACCAGATGTATAGTACATGTAGGGTTTTCTCTTTGATCTATAACTGGAAAAATTGGCTGTGATGAGAAGTACTAGTAACTGCCGAAATGAATTTAACAAAACTGTAATACTTATTTTATAAACATGATATTCTTTTTTTGATAAATCCCTGTACAACAATAAACAGTAAAAGTCAAAATGATAATGATTTGGCATTTGCCAACCGTGGCAGTGACAGTATGGCTAATAGTAGTTGCAGTAAAGTATAAGTTGTGTTATAAAAATCATATTTATTTAAATAGTGTAGCCTATATAGTTTATGTATAGTGTCTAAAGTCACACAGCTTATTTAACAGTGATCTATTATAAGAAAATCCTACATGAGTGACCAGTGAATGTCTCTGTTAAGCTGCTTACGTGTCTATTTGTCCTTGCATATTGTGTTTGTGAACTCACATTGTCATCATCATACCATCTCTTGCCATTGAGTTTCACATGACAATCATTCCCAAACTCCACAATACTAGTCATCTTAAACACACCTCTGTAAAAAATGTCAATTTGTGCCATTCCAATTATTTTAAAGGCCACTGTCTTTAGTCATATCAAAAAAATGTGGATGATCCAATATTTTTTTTAATTTACAAACCATTATTTAGGATCCATTAATTGCCTATAGATATCACTGGCTTTGCGAGAGTCAGTTTGTCTTTATTCTTCAGCGCTATTCATGAACAATCCTTACAAATATTCAAGCTTTCATTACCAAACTCGGCATTTAGAATATTCTAGAAATGTCCTTCCCTCAAGTTTACCTGCTGGGCTCGCATGCCATCGCTTGCTTCTCTCGTGATTCTGTATCGTTGCATATGTCTCTTATTTTATTTAATCAGTTTTAAATTGCTTTTGCTCGCTATGCTTGTGCAAACTGCTACACTCTTGGCCTTTATCTTCAGTCCGAACCACCTACAACTGCCTCAACAGACCTCAACACACACAACACATGGAGAAAATCTTGTGTTCTATCTATTTTTGGGATAGTTTATAAAGAGGCTCTGTGTTTTTCTACCGCCCAATCGACTACTCCCTCATAGCCCTCAGCACAACAATTTTTATAGCTTGCTTTTTTGTAACCTCGTGACGAAACTTGGTTTGAGAAATGTGTCTCCTTGTTTTGTATTTGTACATGTGTCTTGTAAATTCATGATGTGTTATAATGTAAACATTGTTGTGTTTTTTGGAAAGTAGGTGTTAGCCATTTAAGCTACGATAAAGTTCCAATGGTTGTGATCCATTTCTAGGTCGGGTATTTCCCAAAAGGGAGGCTCTTACTCATTAAGTCTGTTGATTCATAGCTTTGTAAAAATGTTGACCACGTCTCTAATCACATCTTTACTTTCTGCTATAACAAAACATATACGTTAAATTAATGCAAATTAATTACTGTTTTTTATTCTTCCCTTTTCTTCTATTTCCTTATATATTTTTTGTCATTATATACCTTGCACTACTGTCACACCATATATTACCCTGAACATGCAAATTAAGATTATTGACTCAATTGTTGAACATCATGAAAACAATTTGAGAACTATATATTTTGTATGTGTCCTAAACTATGAGGAAATATAAAGTATTTTGCAGAGTACACGCGTAGCCTTTTGGTTAAACAGTTTTAAATTAATCGTTCAGTAAACAGACACATCGTCAATTTCATCAGATTATGCAAGAACAAAACCCCAATACTTTACTGTGTATTAATTACCGGACCAAAGAAGTAAACATGTTAATTTCAACTGACAGTGCAATTTATGCGTATCATCACACACACACGTGTTGCACATGTTAACGCGTGAAAAATGAAAAATGAAATTCAAACTGAAACCCCGTCATTTCAACTGCTGAAATCAAATAAGGAAGTGGATATATTGGATTGAGAGTCTATGTATAAAGACCCTAAGTAGGGCAACACAACACACTAATAATAATAATCTCTAGTCTGATCTGGTCTAATCTCACACTCCAAATCCACTGTAGTCTTTGACCTCCACCTGCCACATCCTCTCCCCTCCCCTCTCTCTCCATAGCACAGATATAGCATCCAAATCCAGAGCGCTTTCTTCCACCTGTTCCCATCCAAAATGTCTTCCATTCAATTGCGGCGTGAAGACAGATTGACTGACCCATAGATGAAAATCTGAAAGGATTTCTGCACTATTTTGGGAGATAGTTTCAGATTTGGATTCTATTTTTATATGACAGTGTTGTGGAGTCCACTCTGAAAATGAACATCATCCTTGTTGTTGAATTTTCCAAGCTGCTTTCATCATTGTCCTGCGCCTGGTTTCCTAGGCACATAGTGGTCTGCGGTCACATCACACTGGAGAGTGTGTCCAACTTTCTCAAAGACTTCCTACACAAGGACAGGGATGATGTCAATGTAGAAATTGTTTTTCTTCATAAGTAAGTAGCAAGATTCATACTTTTAGTTGTTCTCGTTGTATTGCATAACCTTGGACTCATTCATATCATTCATCTTTCCATCTTTTCTACCAATGACATAATCTTGCAAAAATGTACCGTACATGCTTTACAAAATCCTCCCATGAGATTAAAAGTGGTTGGTTCTAAGAGCTGTGCGTGCATTGCTGTGTTCCTTCAGTATTTCCCCTAATCTTGAGCTGGAAGCCTTGTTTAAGCGCCACTTCACCCAGGTGGAGTTCTACCAAGGGTCTGTCCTCAATCCCCACGACCTGGCCAGAGTCAAGGTAAACGAACACAACACAACATAACACCACATACATAGCTCTATGTTTTCACAACTGTGTTGTCACGTCATGTACTGTCGCCCTTCTTGGCCAGAGCTCTTTACATTTTAAATTTTTAAACTTATGGGGCTAACAAAAACGGTGGAACTGCAAGTTGAAATAAAAAATGGGTAAAGAAAAGCTAGCGATATGTTGCGTGAAACTCAACTGTACACTGTATATAGACGATTCTCCTCATCACCAAAACAGGCAAAGTGGAAAGGTAGACTTCACGTCCGTGGTCATTCTGGGACTTCAGGAGGAAGATCTGTGTGGCAATGCATCAGTTACTGATTTTATTCAGTTATTGCTGTTCTCTTTTCAGATTGAGTCGGCCGACGCTTGTTTGATTCTAGCCAATAAATACTGTGCTGACCCCGATGCAGAGGATGCCTCCAATATCATGAGGTAGCTGATGTTGCACTGCTGCTACTGACTCTGTGTGTGTGTGTGTGTGTGTGTGTGTGTGTGTGTGTGTGTGTGCGTGTGCGTGTGCGTGTGCATGCTTGTTTTGTGTTTGATAGTTTTGATATGTGTGTGTACAAATAGATGAGGTAACAAGGCTTTTATGCATATATTATACGTGCCGTGATTGTTTACTTCCTATTTCCTATGGAAATAATTTGATTACTTGTGGTAATCAGCATTCATTAAGCGCGTGAATACTATTTCACTTCACGTCACAGTAAATCAACAGTTTTATCGCTCTGCTTCAGCCTCATCATCAGGGAAGACAAGAAATGAAAGGGAATTGTCGTCTGGGCTGCATGTCATTTTTATTGCTGTCCTCTCCAGACAGTAAATTTTGGGGTCTTGTCACGGGCTAATAGGGAAATCAATGTGCCCAGACATCAACACAACTCCTTAGATTTCAATAGTGTGCATAGGGGAGTATGGAGGAACCCAGTCATCCCTGTACCACACAGACATGATCTCACCACCTTTAAACCAGGCTACATGCTCCCTTCAGGCCAAGCTATTGACTGGCTGATCAGCGCCCCATCGATCACTTCTAAAGACCGTTGTGTCTTTACCGATGAATAGACTACCATGACAACATTGGGCTGAGCTTTGGTGGTTCATCGTGGGGAATATAGAAATATGTGATATAGAAATGCTGATTACGTTTTTGTTCCTCATCAGGGTGATATCTATTAAGAACTACCATCCCAAGATCAGGATTATCACCCAGATGTTGCAGTACCACAACAAGGTAGGCGGGAACTCTATACGATACCATACTTTATTATTAATCTCTTAAACATGAAACTAGATCACTAACCGCCACTTACACATAGAGACGACAAGAACGACAGTCGGGACAGAATATGGGAACGGAACGTGTGTCACCGTATGATTAAACTCCACCACACCAGAATTAAATGTTTGGATACTATTTCGGTCCGCAGGCCCACCTGTTGAACATTCCAAGTTGGAACTGGAAGGAAGGGGATGACGCCATCTGCCTGGCAGAGCTGAAGCTGGGCTTCATCGCCCAGAGCTGCCTGGCCCAGGGCCTGTCCACCATGCTGGCCAACCTGTTCTCCATGAGGTCCTTCATCAAGGTGCTGCCCACGCACATGCCCGAATTAAATTCTCGCAAATGAAGTGTAATATGTGTATGGTTTGACGGCAAAGCAAGTTTATTTATATAACATCCTTCAAACACAAGGCAATTAATGAGCGCTTTACGAAGGAAAAAATCAAAAAGAAAAATTATTTAAAATAAAAGTTAAGCACACTCAGTAAAAGACAATTCAAGAATAAAAGAAATAAGAAATCATCACATCTCACTGGTATTTATAAGAATGCACATGTTGGGATATACAATCTACCTGTCCAGCACACTGACTAGTTTTCTCTGTCTAACCAGCAAACTAAATAAACAAACTAGCTGTCTCAAAACTGGAGATTACCTCACATTTAAGAGATAAATGTTTAATAAAAGTAGAGAAAGAGAGTAAAAGAATAAATATGGTCATAAAACCTTTAAAAAATGTGTGTAGCTGAAATAGATTTTCTTCTGCTTTTGTGTATCAATGTTTATCTTCCTAGATCGAGGAGGACACTTGGCAGAAATATTACCTGGAAGGTGTTGCCAATGAGATGTACACAGAGTATCTATCCAGTGCCTTTGTGGGTTTATCCTTTCCAGTCATCTGCGAGTAAGTACATTCAAGTACCCTTCACGCCCGTTTTCCAACAGCTAAAACGTTTTTCCTTTGTAACTACGTACTCTCGATTTTATAACATGAACGATTACAATCACAAAGAGCATCTAAGACATCACAATTCTAACAAGCTGTCCTCTTTCACAGACTGTGCTACGTCAAACTCAAGCTGTTACTCATAGCCATTGAGTACAAGTCAGACCAGAGGGAAAGCAGGTAAGAACTGATATCTACTATTCTCACTATTTATTTATTTAGCAGACTCTTCTATCCAAAGTGACTTTACATAATGATTGTATTCACTGTCCTTCATCTTTTTAGTTGTTAGTGTTGTAGTACTGATTCTGAAATGTTTAGAATTCTACATAAAGATCTCATTTAGAGAGCACATTTAGAGACCACCCCATAGTCAGGCTGTTTGACGTGACTGTGGCTTATCCTGCGTTATTCCCCATGCGTTGTCATCTCTTTTCTGTCTAAAACAACGTGTTGTTCACCCTCCCAACAGCACGCTCATAAACCCCGGTAACCATGTCAAGATGGAGGAAGGGACCCTGGGCTTCTTCATTGCCAGCGATGCCAAAGAAGTGAAGAGGTAGAGTCTACTTCTGTCTAAAGAGGATGTTTTTGTTTCTGTCTTGGATAGAAATGTGTGCATCTTTTGCAATAAGCCGTGAACGTGGGGTTGTAACTGCTGTTGCATTTGGCTTCTCCTGAAACAAGTGCAAAGAAGGATTTTGCTATTCATGAGATAAACAAAGATTTAATAATCATGAATTTTAAATGTATACATACATAGTATTTTTTTTTTACTTGCTAAACCAGCAGGTCTTTTTCGTCATATAAATACAATTTTAAATAGTAGATTCTCTTATGGCATTTTTCAACAGGGCGCTGTTTTACTGCAAAGCTTGCCATGATGACATCACAGATCCCAAAAGGATCAAGAAGTGTGGATGCAAGAAATGTAAGTGTTCCCTCCCTCTTCCTGTTCTCATCACACCACTCTAGGGTTCTAACTGTGCATTGATTGGCCCTTAAACACACTGTGGTCATTCAGCAACCTGAGCCAGTAAACTGTAGCAGTGTAACAATATACCTAAGCTGTGTTGTCTCCTGTCCAGGACATTTAGTAAAGGCATTAATAATTCACCTTTTTAACATCTTGTAACTCTGTGTTGCCCCGGGACAATGATCACTGGGTGTGTTTGTACACCCTGGCGGGTACATACACAGGTGAATCAAAAGACATCTGACACAAGAGACCTTCATTTGTGTTGATGTTTTTCCTAATCCTGACTCTTTTTTTTTTTTGTACTGTCTTCCTTTGGGCATTCTTGTTTTACAGCGATCATTCTGCTTGTTGTGTGTGGGGGTGGGGTTGGGGGCGGGGTTATTATCTATGGCAACAAGCAGTATGACAACATGAGTATCTCTTGTTATTTTTATGTCATGGCACTCTTCAATTAGACTTTAACATGTTTTCATTTTCGTGCTGCTAACCTTTTTCAAACTGCCTTCATGTACAATTTGTAGGCATCTGAAATCTGAACGGCGTAATAAGAGAAATGTCATTTATTTTTACATTATCTTAACTAAGTTAAGAATTTATTGTAATTTTATTTTCACGGCCAGTAGCCTATCTAACCCTCCCATTTGATTTATTCTCTTCCTGCTGCTTGGAAACTTGCCTCAATGTCTTTAACTTTCACTTTATAGTGATATATTGTGAGTAATATCGTGTGTGTTCATGTCCGACAATAACCACGCCACCACAGCCTGCTGCCTACAGACTTAACTGTCTAACTGTACATGTTGCATGCACTACGGTCAATGCTTCCTGTTCCTATCCCCAACCTACCGTCAAGGCCAAACATTTCAACTGACAAGTCTCCAAAAAAAGGCACAAAAAAGATTTAAGAAATGTTCATTTTCGGCCATGCAATATCGACAGTTGAATTTAATCTTTTCTCCTTTTTGTGTCAAATATGCTGTCTACCTGACCATCGCACTTTTCTTGTCACAAGATCTATTGAAGTACCTCATATATATGTTTTATTCCAATCACTCTTAGGTTGGCGTCTGCTTCACTCAGTTATACTACACTTTTACTACCACCAGATGTCACCCAAACCATTTAATTCACGAAACCTACAATGTGGCCATTACTTATTCAAACAGATTAATACATGAATAATACATTCTCAAACAACCTTGCAACTTGATGTCATATACATCAGAGGGCAGTATGTACATGATTTCTTTTAGTGCATATCTTTGTCACTTTATGTGACCGCAAGTTGTAAGACTAACAGCCATTATGTTTTGAGAACAATGCCCATCAAATCATTTATGAAGCTTTGATTACAATGTAGCTTTATGTTAGGCATTGTGACTTTTTTATGTGACATCTTTATGGCATTTTACATATGTATGTTATACAGATTTTTGTTCTCAGGCTTCTGTCATGTTGCTCTTATGATTTCACTCACAAAATGTGACCCCACCATTGCATTACGGATATAGCATGGAATTTCGGTTGCCTTGATGAAAATATATTTTAAGGATACATTCCTACAGAGAAGAAGTGCTGATGAATAACAGGCCTCAATGGTGATGCCATTTTCCTCCCTCTTTTCTCTCCTTAAAGTTGCATTTACCCTCCAAATCCTATGCCTTTTTATTATGGTGGTATTTCCCCCTAGAACATTTTATTTACTTTTATTTATTTTTTGTTTACTTCAAATGTTACACTCAAACTACATAGCGATTAACAAATCTATCGAAAACAAATGAAGTACACATCACTTTTAACAAACATGTGCACCTGCTAGACAGATACTTCCCTACACGTCAACGATATCAGGCCATCTTCTGCCATCCCCCCAGACCCTTTCCTGTTTCTCCCTCTCCGTCCCCCTCTCCCTCTCCCTCCCCCCTTCTCTCTCTCTCTCCCTCCTGCCCTTTCAACCAGGTGTGTGCTCAGACGACCCCTCCCCCCCAACCTCCTCGACATTAACAGTGCTCTCTCCTCTCCTCTCCTCTCCCTCCTCTCCATCTCCACCTCTGACCCTAGCCAAGAGGTCGTCGACCTACCAGAGAATGAAGCTGGCATGTTGTTTTGATTGCGGCGGCGCGGACCGCGACTGCTCTTGCATGCCAGTCTATGTGCATTGTAACACGGACGTGCCTCAACACGACATTCCACTTTCCGTCGTCTCTGTTAGTGACTGCTCGACCACGTTGCGTGCCTGTAAGTTGTCGACATCGCACAAAACCGGTGTTGGTGTTGTTGTCTGTCTGCGTGCGCAGTGTTAGACTGGCGCGCAGCATGGTGTGTCTGCATGTTCCTCGTCGTGGTGTTTCTTTGGGGGGTCGTACACCTCTGGTGTGGTGTACTTTATGGATCTGCACACTTGTTTAGATGTTTTCGGTGGTGGGTTGTCGTTGCCGCCTCTGGTTTCGTAGTTAGCCGATGTCAATCGGCTAACAATGTGGTGTTTTAATTTTTTATTTATTTATGGTTTTGTGAAGCATGCTTTCTAATGTATGTAAATGTCTTGGTGGTCTGTTTATTAATGTAGTTTTTTTTTCTACATTATATTATATATATATATATTATATTTCAAAGTAACCGACGCATACTGATGCTAATTATTACCATGGACACCGATCACACACTGAATAGATTGGCTGTACCTAGAAAATAAAATTACAGATAAAACTTAGTTTTATCATTTCCAGTAGCGGCCATTCAGAAGCCCCTCAGAGACGACCTCTACCAGTTACCATCACCAGCAATCAGAACCATTTTCAAAAAGTTGTTCAGGAACATTCAGGGAAGCCTAAACAGGCACAGCTGCAAGGACCAACCCTGACGCCCATTGGCGTGCACACCTGCACTTAATTTCCATTGGACATTATGGCAGGTGGAACTAATTGCCGTTGTCAACATTTCTCAAAGCGAATCGTTTTCATTTGATGTTTGTGGACATTATGCTGACATTATGCGAAAAGAAGGTTGTTAATATGTCTTCATAAGAGTGACCTGAATGCATTCGGTAGAAAGGATTAACGAAGAGTTAGTGTGAGTGTTGAGACACTGAGATACTGTCATAGTAGACAATATATTAATAAAGTTAATTCTTATTATATAATTATAATTATATTAGAAAATTAATAAAAACAATGTTTTGATTAAATGTAGGATTCCCTTTGACGTAAATAACTAATATTAATGAATGCCATCAATTATTCTAATTTGATTATTCATATTCATTTCAATATTGGGATAACATTTTAGTATACATTTTGGAGCACTTTAAAGGTCTTTAACAGTGCATTGTTTATCCTCACAAATAATTTGAGGCTTTGTATTTAATAAGATCAAGATTTTGCTAACACATTTACATAGTATGTAGTTCCATATGCACTTTTTCGGACTGCACAGTTTTTAAGACTAAAGGCATAAAAACACTGTCTGACTTACCAGCGGCATGTAAATGCTAAACCGCTATATAAACCCATGGACACTGTCACTCATGCTTAGCATAACATCTCCAGATTTACCAACCAAAAAAACAACAACCAACTGAATTTCAGTGTTGTGCAAATGCCCTTATGCCCCCGAGACTACCAAGTCTTCCACCCCACCCATGTGTTATTATAGATAGTGGGGTGGGGGGGAGGTGCCGTCGCTAGGCTAAGCTAAAGGAGGGGGGCGCGGCTGTCGACACGGTGCGTAACCCACTCACGGAGCGAGGGGGCCTTATGCGGCCTGACGTGAAAATTATGCTTTCATTTCCATTTTTTCGTGAGTGCTACCGGTCGTCAGGGAACTCGCCCTGACAGTTCCTCACCACCGGGCAATCTCTCCCTCCCTCCCTCCCTCCCCCCCTCGTCCCCAGCCCCGCCCCTCTCTTGCTCTCTGGTCGCGGGACAGATGCTAGCCTGCTAGTTCTCGTGGCTCTGCTGGCGCGGGAGACAGATGCCAGGGCCAGAGCAGGCCCCCGTTTGAACGGTGCTGACGCCGGGCCGCCTCTGGCCCAAAGCCTGACCTTTACAGCGAGCAACCGGGCCTTTAAAAAAATCAATGAGTCATCATACGAAAACGTTTGTTTCATGATGTGTGAAACAGTGTTTTAATTATTAGTATAAGTTAGTAAATAGTAAATAGTTACAATTAAACAGCAGGGTAAATTTCATCCATATATCATGTTCGGCCATAGTTCATACGACAGCAAATCACTTATTTTTTTATATATATTTTTTTTACAGCAAATCCCTTTTTTTTATCCCTTCTCTTTGCCTGTGGCAGTTAAGACCCCTGCCATTTTTGAAGGGCCTTTGGGCAGTACCCGTGCCACCTTAATGTGTAACCATGGCAACCCCCCCCCCCCCCCTCAGTTGTTATAAAAAAATATATGATTTACTTTCAACCTGTTCTCCCCAATAACCTCTCATTCGCCTTTTGTGTTTTCCCCAGCTAAGAATAGCTATAACGGATATATCAAATCAAGTAAGTTTGTTTTTCCCATTTTCATTCTCCCGGTCTCATGTGTTTCTCACCCTCGTCATCTATCTATTGTGTGTCCCCTCTCACTGTCTCATCCTCCATAATGTCCCTGTGTTGCTTCTCGCTGCTCTGCTGACCGTAATGTACCCACCTTGTACATTCCAAAGCCTTTAGTTGTCTTATTTTATACGGTTGAAGTGTTTGCTATTACTGTATGTTGGGTTAGAGAGTACGGATTTCACCAGTAAGTGGTGCTATTGGGCCTCTGGTTAATATTAGCTGTCGAGTTGCATTTTTCTAGCAGTGGCCTGAAAAACACACGATTCAACAGGAAGTAGTCACACTCACAACATGCCATGAATAAAATAGATAATTAAATCATTTTGAGGCAGTTCATCTTTAATTTGATTATGAATCCAAAACGTGCTGCTAAACAGACATTCACAGGGTTCCTATGTGTTATTTATATATCTTATTTTAAATTTTAATATTTTCAAGCAGTTGAATGGGTGGGCATACGAAGCCACCAGCTCCAACAGGGTGGTGTGCGGTAGGCAAGAGAATGTGCCACAACGCGTTGGCCAGCAGTAGGGCTGTGCATGTTTGACGTGGGCCAGATGAACACTGAAGCTCAGCAGGACGAGAGAATAATCTGCTAGACAGCTGACTGCAAAAATAATCATCATCCGAACCTCCTTTCAAAAATGTTCCCATATTTTTATTATTATACATAACCGAATCGCTGTTTGCCTTTTACTCGATAAAACTATTACTATTACTCCTAAATTAATATTATCAGAGAATGCTAAAGTCATTGTCGTTGGATTAAAATAATACAAAAAGGGTACTATAGTACTAAGTGTAACGGTGTACTGTAAAATATATGAATGTAGGTGAATGAGATGCGTTAATGATTGTTTTAATATTGTCACCTCCTTGTTCTTGTGGCAAAGAATTACCAGAACACCTGAAAGCATGTTTATTAATTCATGTTCATTATGAATACCAAAGTAAATGTCAAATCCAACTTTTCATTAAAGGCTACGGCAAGTGGTTAAGTGGTGTTTAATAAATATGAGGACTTTTAATTATTAAACTATTAGCATTCTTATGCCATAAAGAATTACAACACCCTGGCCACTGAATGCCCTCGCAAAATATGTTAGCCGACAAAAGATAAACCATTAACATAATATAATAATATGTATGCCGACTGGTGGATGCTTTTAACCTAAGCGTCTTACAATAATGAGTGCATACATTTGAAGCATGGGTGGTCCCAGTGGCAATCAAACCCCTAACCCCTTGCAGTGTTAATGCCTTGCTCAGCTACATAGGACCGAACATACAGCATAGGTCCTATTTGAGTCGCTTCGAATCAGATCTGAATCCAATTCAATAAAATCGAATAAAATGAAAATAACTCAAATGTCAAAATACAATGGAATAGAATGTAATTAGACAGCGATTCTGACGTGAGCTGCAGTTGAATCCCAATCCAACCAAATACAATCAAAGAAAAATAACAAAATAACAAAAAAAACACCCCCCAAAAATGTACGCCAACGATTCAGACTCTTCAAAATTCTTCCTTATCTAGCAGTGCAGGATGGGCCTCTAATCAAAAGAGCCACCAATACATGCCAATCCACTAAACTCAACCACCCCATCACCTCCCCACCCAACACCAACACCACCGCCGCCACCCGTCACCCAGAGGCTTGCAGCCGGGGCGGGGGGACGTTTGTAGCAGCGGCAGCCGGCAGCGGCCCCGTGCCGCTGGTAAACAACCGCAAAGGGAGCCTTCGGCCCCCGGGCGGGCCCTCCAAGCTCAGCCTGAGTCTGAGGGGCTCCAGGGAGCTGGGGCGGGGGCCGGGTAGCGCCGTGATGGCAGTGGCGGCGGGGAACTCTTTGGCGGCGTCAAAGGCGGCCAGCAGGCTCCAGAGGGTGCGCAGCCTTCCCGTCAAATACAGATACCATCCGCGTCACTCCAATCACGCCACACTCAGTCAGTGTAAGGAGACCAACATCCACACACACACGCGCGCATGCGTGCGTGCGTGCAGTGTGAGGCCTGAGCCCGACAGCACGGCTAACACATGTGCGGCGTGACGGCTGGAGTGGTTGCATGTGTAACATTCCTCACTAATGACCCGGTGTGTGCAGCTGTCAGCTGGGGGACATTAAATATTGAACACACACACACAGAGAGAGAGAGAGAGAGAGAGAGAGAGAGAGAGAGAGAGAGAGAGAGAGAGAGAGAGAGAGAGAGAGAGAGAGAGAGAGAGAGAGAGAGAGAGAGAGAGAGAGAGAGAGAGAGAGAGAGAGAGAGAGAGAGAGAGAGAGAGAGAGAGAGAGAGAGAGAGAGAGAGAGAGGAGAGAGAGAGAGAGAGAGAGAGAGAGAGGTGAAGGACAATTGTGTGTGTTGGAGCATCTCCTCCTCCTCCGACTACACACACCCACCCACACCACCACCACTATACACACACTCCCACCCACACCACCACCCCTACACATACATACACACACCCCCACCCCAGTGCTTGGAACAGTCTTCCACTAAGGTCTCACACGTAGACATGCCTGCCTTGTGGTGCTTGAAGTTGTGTGTTCTCCACCCGTGGATGGAGTCTTTGAAGGTGTTATTAATTTTAATGCAGGGCCACTTTTAAACTTTGTACGAGGAGATATGTTCCGCGTTCGTGGCGTTGAAGGTACGACTCATTGTGTAAACGACATCAAACGACTTGAATATTTTGTCACTTTTAAATAAATAAAAAATCGGAGATATTCATTTTAGTATGAATATAAAAGGCGGCATGGGAGAAGAACGTCCTCCACCCATCGAATCCCTGCATTGATATTGGTCAAGTTGGTTGTCAGTTAGATGTTTTTATTTTTACGTTATTAGCAATCCAGATAGTTGACCCAAACCACATGCAGTCACTTAAAAAATTAAATATATCCCAATCCCTTAAAGTAAATTATGTAAATATTAGATCTTCAGAAAGGAAGATTGACTTCAAGATTGATTTTTATCATCATTGATAAATTATCATCAGAATACAAATAATGATAATAATAGCAAATGACTCAGTGCAGCAACAAACAAGACCTTTTTCAGTGCATATATGGCATGTCTTTTGTTCATGGCATTACTATAGCATGTTTTTATCGCCATACACACACTCTGCTCAACTGCACTACTGCATCTTGTCACCATAATGTTTCACACAGCATCCTATCCTATCCCTCACACCTGTACCCTCTATCCCCTCTTCACTACTAACTATCCCCCGCTGATTCTGCTGTGGTCACACTTTCTTACCACTTTCTCTGTTGTTTTTGTTCATTTTTCTGTACGTTTGTGACTCCCATCGTCTACAAACGCTCGCTGGCGTGTAGTCGAAGAGGTACAGACGCTGTCCCCCAAAAAGAAGCAACGCAACGGGGGCATGAGGAGCTCGCCCAACTGCTCACCGAAGATCATGAGGTGAGTCATGTGACAGCCCAGGTCTATAGTTGCGTTTATACAGCGCTCTTCTCCAGCACATCGTGTAATCAACCCCATCGTCTTGATATTGAATACAAAGCAATTTTGCACCCAGGGAACACATCACGACGGCTGATCTCGAGTTAGAGTCGTTTTAGTCAAGAGGATACAGATGTGGAACATCCGAATCCACAAGAAGGCTCTCTGTTCTGCCCAGGTTTCTAAAGTGGCGGCCCTCTGTTCCATGTGTTCCTTGCACAAGACTTGTCGGGTCCTTAAACCGCCCTGGCACTAATGACGACCATAGCCAATCAGGGCGCGCCTGCAGGATAGAATAGCCCAGGGCTATTCAACTATTGTGGGGGCTTACTAGCTAGCTGTCCTCAGGCACGTTGGGCTGCAGATGATACGTGCCGCCGGAATCAAAAGTGAATTCAAAATGGTACCTTGCTTTTATCTTGTCCTGGGGAATTACACATTCGGTTATTGATTTTGACAGGAGAAAGCGGCGTTGTTCGGCATGAACTCATTACGGGAACGCTAATGGTACGAGGCATTGTTATTAAGTGTCATGAAGGCGAGGCGAAGGGGGACAGAGCACTGCAGAGCGCAAAACACAATGCAGAATATGTGTACGGATCTAAGATGTGTACTGGAATTGAACTTCATATTTACACCGCTCGTGGTGGCTACGGGTCATTTGGCATTCAGGAACAAAATATACAGCTGTAGCTCTGAGCATCTTGCTATGATGTGTGCAGACATGGTGGTAAAGAGGAATCTAATCTAAGGCCCAATACCTCAGGGAAAGCAACAATCCGAACACTATTATAAGCAGGTGATGTGACGTAGTTGTTATGGAAAGAGACATACCTTTGGCTGATGTTACACAATATCATGCCAGAAAGATGTATTGCAATAACTAGTGTCACGAAGATGTGTCTTTGGTTACTGTTTAGCACAATATAATCCTTTCCAAGTACAACATGTTCATCTCTAGACACTTTCATTTTCTAGGGCGATTAGATCCTTCTTTTTATTAATTTACTCTAAAGCAGGGTATTGGATGACTTGCTGCAGGTAATTTCCTGGTTCGTTGGTATCAAAATCTAAATTGTAGAATATTAGCCTTCAACTATATCATCAAATTATCAGAGAAAACAACCACCACCATCAACATTGTCATTTAGACATGTATATGCAAATATCTACATGTGTATCTAAATATTATTTTGTGCTGTACAGTCAAACGCCTATTGTAAGTTGTGCTATATTTCAAGTGCATTGCCCACACAGTGGAGGGAGATATTCTTTAGCCTAAGGGATACTTTATCGCTCCAAGCAGAAAGGGAAAAAGAAAAGGAAAAAAAAACATCTGGGTGTATTCTATATCAAATGTGTTTTTACAGAACCCTGGGCCTCCAGGCCTTAGTAAATAAGTAATGATCAACAGATTGGCAGTGGGCTTCTGAGAAGCAAGCTCTTGTCAGCCTCTTATAACGGGAGGATAACTTTGAATGCTTACATCTGCTGCTGCGATGTTGAGAGTGTAAATGTTATGGTTGAAACAGCCGTTTCGGCATGTACAATGTATGGTGTAAACATGTTAAGGTGTAAATATGTTTAAGTGCAAACTTTACAGTTCAAACAGCAGTGTTGGAAGTGTAAACTTGATGGCGTAAACATGTTAAAGTGACCAGATGTTAAAGTGTAAACTTTACGGTGTAAACAGCACTGTGGAAGTGTAACCTTTACGGTGTAAACAGCACTGTGGAAGTGTAAACGTTATGGTGTAAACAGCAGTGTTTGGGGTGTAAACAGTAGTGTTTGAAGTGGAAGCCTTACAGTGAGAACAGCAGTGTTAAAGTATAAACTCTACATTGTAAACTGCAGTGCTAAATGAAGGGGAATCTTGAAACTATACAGATCCTTTTAAACTATACCTCTGTATGATGATTATAATACATTTGATTTGTATAGTGCTTAGATAGAAGTCAAAATAGTATCATAAAAGTCATAGTAAAAAAACAACTCAATGAATTAAAAAGTCCTGAAATAATGGAAGCATACAGTGTGACAGTCTACAGAATACTACCCATAGTCACAATAACAATCAAATACATTTACATTATTATTTCCATTCATAGAATCATAATTCTCATGTATCCCTTCTAAAAGTCAAACCCACACCCCAACAAACAACTACTCATTTTATTCATCTCTTGAATATGCAATACTCTGCAATCGGTTATTATGGGGCATGTTTAATTAAGCAAGAGTCACAAGGCATTTGCCCGCATGCGACCGCAGGGTGACATAGACATCACGTCGAGTACGATATCGTCAGGGCAACCGGCGGCATGGAACAGTGACAGGCTGTCACGGTTGACAGTTTGTGAAAGATAGCTATCTTGGCAGAGCTCTGCCTTGCTAGTCATCATCCACACTGGACATATTGATGTGACAAGTGGTCCGCTGAGTGAGCGCTATAACGTTTGACGCACAGTGAAATATTTAGCTGAAGTGTAAGGAAGCAAATAAATAAATACTAAATAAACCTAAATTATTTCCCTCTTATTAGCACTTGTTTTTCATTTGAGAAAGTAAACCGTAAGCTGATGGGAAATATCCACAGTGATATGGTGTAGAAAAACCTACGTTCTCACCTGCTTGGAACTCTGCTTGGCAAAATATTACATTTCCACACTTAATGGCAATTTGTTTGATTTATTTACTTATTGATTGGCTGATTTTGTTTAGCACATGTGTAGTCAATTTGTTGTGTAATGATGCAGTGTACCTGGCTACAGATATAGCCGGCATGATAGAACTTTGAAGATTTGCATCTGAAAGATGAAAATCTTTGATATTTAAGGATTTGATATTTAATGAAATAATCAAACTATTTGTAGGACAACACAATGGTTTAAAATCTACACTATTAGTCATAATGCTAATTTGCTACATATCCATATAGTTAATATTTCAAAGCATCTCCAACCCTGTTTATAAATCAAAACCTTAATCCCCTTGGACATCGTAGCGCCATTAGAGTACGATGCAGTAGAGTCAAACAGTATGCAATAACAGTGTTTACGTGTTTAAAAAGGGGAACAGCATTCACAATACGAATTCAGAATTTCAAATGACTGCTGAACTGTGGAGCCTGAAAACAAGCGACAAGCATCAAGGCGAGACATTTACCTCCTCAAACCACTCCCACGTCCCTGAAAGGACACCGCGGTCTCGCCTAAGGGTACATGCCTAAAGCTGAACTTCTTTGGCATCGCTCTCGCAGAGCCTAAAGGGATGGTAGTCTCAACTGACACCGTCATGCATTCTTAACACGTTAAAGGTTGCATTCTTCTGAAATACCCACATGGATTAGGGAAACGCTCCTCTTACGGAAGAAAATATATGAACTATTTAAGAGTTGGGGTTGGGGGACAATGGACTGTGTGTTCACAAGAGATTATCTTAAAATCTGTCTGACAAAGTCAATTTGGTGACATGGGGAAATGTAGGCGAGCAGCATAAGGTACATTAGATCACACGTATGATAGTAGTGCGGTAAGTTTGTATATATATGTGTATATATATATATATATTATTTTTATTTATTTTTTATACATATATTCCGAGTCAATAACAAAGTACATCATACCATTTATTGAAGTGCATTAACATTATGCACAATGCAACTTTTAATATTCACAATTCTAGGGTTCTGAAGCTGTGACTTGTTTTCGGCTTCCCTTAAAACTACTAGGCATTTAATCTCCAGTTGGATTCAGCTAAGCTTTGACTGAAGGATAACTCCTCTTTCAGCAACCACAAAACCGCATAAATCCAAAAGTCCCTCTTGTCGAGAGACCACATAAGCGGTCAGTGTTGGATGGGATTACACTCAAAGAAGCCCTTTGCCTCAAAAAATGAGTTGTGCGGGTCTGGATGGCGCAGCTAAAACATTAATGGCCTTTACTTTGAAAAGGCGAACATGATTGGGCAAATTGTTGAAATATTTAAAATGTGGTCTGTTAAAGCTTTTACCGTGCGTCAGAAGCTGTATGCGGTAAAGCGGTCGGAGGGATGGGGGGCATAATTGCTTCTCTGCGCTCATGCCAGTCACAGTGCTGTGTCGCTGCCGCTGTCTCCTTCCGCCCGAGTGCCACTGCTGATGTCACTCCGCTGGATGACAGGACGGTTTTGTTGGCGTGCGCCCAGATTAACTCTGACAGGGAGGAACAAAGAGAAGACTAGAAAAGAAAAAAGAAAAGGGGAGGGCGAGTATTTGACTGCAGAGCGGTTTGTTTGTTGTTGAGTGCTGAACATTTCGATGTTGTATTGACGAGTGCCTTCCCCAAGGTGCCTTGCTTCTTAATAATCACATTGAAGATGCCTCTCATGTAAAGCTATCGTTAGCTTCAATGTGAACCTAAACACTCGTCAAAATGTGCTTCAGCCCACTGAACTAGCCAAGGGGTTAGACCACATGTGTGGTTCTCACCATCTCAGTCCGCCACTCAATTATACCAAACTCCAGACGGACATATGTGTTTTGGATAACCGTTTACGATTGGCCTGTGTGAATGATGTTCTTAGGTCCTGGTCACGTATCACCGAGCTCTCGCCCATGGCTCCCCATCTCCTCAGCTCATTTGTTCCTTGGTAACAAGATTATCTCTCACATTCACATTCACTCTCTCTCTCTCTCTCTCTCTCTCTCTCTCTCTCTCTCTCTCTCTCTCTCTCTCGCTCTCTCTCTCTCTCTCTCTACCAGGCACGACCCCTTGATCATCCCGGCCGGCGATCAGATCGAGAGCATGGACATGAACGTGAAGAAGTACGACTCCACGGGGATGTTCCACTGGTGCCCGTCCAAAGAAATCGAGAAGGTTATCCTGGTGGGTGCCACTACTGCTCCTCCCACTCTGTCCTACCCCCCCCCCCCCCCCCCCTCACTCTGCTCTCCTCCCCGTGCTCTCGAACACACGCGTCATTTTGTTGCTGACAGGCTTTATAACCCCCCCCCCCCCACCCCCCCCCCCCCCACCATCCCACTCTCTCCCGCTCTCAACCAACAGAGGTTGACAGTGCACTTAAACAAGTCGTAATGAGGTGTTTGACATGTCATTTGCTATACTTTTCCACTAATACGTATGTCGCTCTGCAAATCACTCGCGGGGGTCCGGGGGACGCCTCGGAGTGTCACATGATCAGCGTCTGGAACGCTAGGTGAACGGAATGGTGAAAAGATGGCACGATGAATATTAAATAAACGTATGGGCCGATATATTATTGTATTATTTCTATTTAAGTAATTTAGCAGATGCTTGTTTATCCACAGTGACTTACAGTTGTTAATGTAGGGGGTAAGGCATGTTCCGCAAGGATGCATACATTTAGTCTGAGGATACTGGGGATCAAACCCAGTGTTGTTCGGCTGAGATTGGAACACCCTAGCACCTACACTATCCTGCCACCCGTAGGCCTACAGATGATTATTCCCGCCATTTGTTCTTTTTTGTAATATTCCGCTTCAGGTTCCTTTATAATCCTGGGTGGAATAGTTTCAGTTACAGTGGCTCTGCTCGGGATATAGTAAAGATGTTTGTGTGGAAATAAATAAAATAAAATCTGCATGTAAAAATGTCCCCTGTAAGACCCGGAGCGAGGCGGCCATGACGGTCCTGAGCGGACACGTGGTGGTGTGCATCTTCGGGGACGCCAAGTCGGCGCTGGTGGGCCTGCGCAACCTGGTGATGCCGCTGCGGGCCAGCAACTTCCACTACCACGAGCTGAAGCACATCGTGTTCGTGGGATCCCTGGAGTACCTGAAGAGGGAGTGGGAGACCCTCCACAACTTCCCCAAGGTCTCCATTCTATCCGTGAGTTCAGCAGTGATCATGCAGTGAAGATGATGGCAAAATGATGCCTTCCTCAAATACGTGTTAGCAGGCCAGAATCAATGTAGGAGTTTCAGCTTGGAGCGGATCACCGTAGCAACTAGGCTATCGTATCCTGTGATGTTGTTACAAAGGTGTAGTTAATAAGGTTTTCTCTCGCTCCCCACTCCCGTCTTAAAGGGCACGCCGCTGAGCCGCGCCGACCTCAGGGCCGTCAACATCAACCTGTGCGACATGTGCGTGATCCTGTCGGCCAATCAGAACAACATCGACGACGCCTCACTGCAGGACAAGGAGTGCATCCTGGCATCACTCAACATCAAGTCCATGCAGTTCGACGACAGCATTGGACTCCTGCAGGCCAATTCCCAAGGTGAACGGTCGTAACCTTGTCGTAGCCCAATGCCTGCAAGTGGGGGAGCCTTGGCTGAGGCCCAGGATATCCCTCCCTGGGCGCTGACCTGGTGTCTCTCGATCTCTGTTTGACGTAGCTTTAGCTCCCGGAGGGTTAGCTTAGCTTTAGCTGCATCACATTAACCTAGCTTTAGCTGTCCGGGGTTAGCTTCAGATGCCTCTGGTTAGCGTAGCTTTAGCTACCTCGGGTTAGTGTATCTTTAGTTGCCTCGTTAATTGTAGCTTTAGCACATCAGGTTAGCCTTGCTTTAGCTGCCTTGGTTTAGCCTGGCTTTATCTGCCTGAGGTTAGCTTAGCTTTAGCTGCCTCAGGTTAGACTAGCTCCAGCTGCCTCAGAATATCCTAGCTTCAGCTGCCTCGGGTCAGTGTTTTAATTCTTTTTAAATAATTGATATTCTGTGTGTAAGAAAGTGTGTACAAAAAATGTATTACCCACACTTGCACTTTATTGCATAAATAAACAGAACAAAAATACAAAGATAAATAATATAAATAATATTCTGTAATTTATTAATATTGTATGATAATAGTTGTTGGAGAAAACAGGGACAAAAAAAGAAGGCACTCAAGTGATTTGAGATGGCTTTTAATAATTTTCCTTCACTGGCTTTGAATGCAAAGCTTTTAGAAACCTTTGACCTATGGAGTGAGAAAAAAAAACACCTGCCAAATTCGCTGTTTGGCTAATACATACATGGTCCAACATTTGCCTGAGTCAGCACTAAGTAGTGGTTGTCAAAACAGGGCACATGTATAATGCATACGGTGTCACCCAGTTAATGTGCTTACTTGTCAGTCTGGAGAAGGCACGCGACGTCAAGTCATTTGGAATTCCATCTCGTGTCACTTAGGTTTCTACTCGGTTGATCCATACCATGCACCTTTATATTCACGTGAAGAGGGCTGTGCCACTCTCGCACATGCAATCTGGAGGAGTACAAAATGAGTTTGTATGTCACATCTATTATGTATTAGACTAATATCGGGGCTCTCTCATTCTCGTTCTGCAGAATATAGACCCATCTCATCTCAATGCGTAACACTTTGCTTTACAAACCACCATGCGTTGACTTTGGAATCGGCCGTTTATATCTGCGCGGTTGATTCATTGAAAAGTAGCGTCAAGCAATACGGCCCATTTAATGTAAGTTTTTGATGATGTCTCGAATTTTGAATTTAATTCCCATCTGTTCAGGTTTCACCCCGCCAGGGATGGACAGATCTTCAGCGGAGAACAGCCCCGTCCATGGAATAGTCCGGCAGATCTCCATCTCCACCGGAGCAAACATACCCATCATAACCGAACTAGGTATATACATTGTTATGTGGTATTCTGTTTTGGTTCATAGACAACAAAAAAAACCTTGTATTGTTAATTCTGTCACTTGTAAACTGTAGAAAGACTTGTCATGCCGTTTGTTTTAAATGTGTGTTTAGTGTCTGTAAAGTGGAGAGATCAGACAAAACATGTTTCCATGTCTTTATGCAACCATAATTACAGCCTGTCATTTCTCGATTAACCGTACTAACAATTTTAGACCCTCCCGCTTGCTAGTGTTTTTTTTCTTTTGTATTGAGTTTGTTTTGGTTGTGTTGACGTGCTTCTTCAGTAACTTGAGTTTCTCCGCCCCCCCCCCCCCCCCCCCCCCCCCTGTCGACGTCTGGTCTAGCGCCGTTAGCAAAACCGGGCAAAGTAATGCCTGTGGTTGCATTCAGTCAGGATAAGAGCAGTGGGACCAACATACAAATGATAACAGAGCTGGGTAAGGCCTGCGTTTCTGTCGCTGCAGTGTTGTTACTGCTGCTGCCTCCATGTCGCCTTCACTTCCTGTTCTTTTTCTTCTGCCTGCTGTGGCTCAACACAATGCCGCACTCTCCCCCCCCACCCCCCGCAGTCCATTTCCATGGCAACGCATTCTGCCATGATATTGCCCACCATGTCGATTTTGATTCTTTATCTCAAGTTCTCTATTTTTCTATCTCTAGGGCTTGTACATCGCAACATCACATCGCAATGACCACTGCCATTTTGGAAGCATAGGAGCATTGGAATGTTAGTTATTATGTTGGTAGTAAAGTTTTTTTACATTGTTTAGGCATTAATCATGAAATGATTTGTCATAATGGGGAGCCATTGTTGTGTTTGACACTGCCACAGGGTTTCTCATGCGAGATGTGGCAAAGTTGTCATTGGTCGAGGTTACGACCAAGGGGGTTACGGTATATTTACGTTGATTTAGGACAGTACTACAACCACCACCAAAGAATCCCACGGTGCATTCTGATGTACAAGCCCTTTTTTTTACATTTTGTATGAGAATCACAAGGCACTCTGATGCCCTCTCAAGTCCTACTGGTTTGCTTTCATTGCGTCCTTTTCGTCAGATCGCATTCTCTGACCATTTTCCTCTTTTATCTCAGCTCTGTCACTACAGGCATGGCATTCATACTCGCAACTGGCGCACCACCCCTCATAAGAAGTAGCACCTCTCAAACATCTCTTTTTCAACTCGCTGTGTGCGTTTTATGCTATCTTCAAAAGAAAACAAGTTCCATGACCATGATATACTTTCATGCGTTTTGACACTCAAGAGTAAGTCAATGGAGGTTGTGCTTTGGATGTACGAGACAAAAGCATGTATCGGTGTTGGCATATTGGTGCCGACTGATCCCCAGGAGGAGTCCTAGCATTGCATCATGGCCTGGGGGTTGGACCGTATGCATGGTGTCATAAGAATGCACGCAAGCGGCCCTGGATATGGCAGAGGGAAGAGGGTGAATACCAACTCACAACTAAACGTCAACACGTTTCAGTTGTTTCAGACAACTGAAAAGAAAAGAAAAACAATTTGGCCATATCTGTGATGAAAAAAATGGATTTGCATATCATAACAATTGATTTATAATCTCGTCGTTATCATCAGGTGCCGAAAACCTTCACACAGCCTCTTCTTCAGTTCTTCTCTTCTCGTTTCCCTGTGAATTGAGTTTGATTCTGCTGAAGTACACACACCGCATGCTGCATTCCTGTTACGCTGCTGTTTCAAAACGCAAAGCATGCAAAAACATCCTGGATCTACGTTACTACATTACATTACATTAAATTAGATTAACTTTTAACGACATTGCACAGAGTCTAATCTAATAAAATATATCCATATAGGAAGAGGTATATGTACATAATATGATATACATGAGGAACACACGTATATGTGTGTATGTGTATATATATATATATATATATATATATATATATATTGTGTGTATTCCGCTCTTTCTGAATCTCCCAACAGTGAACGACTCCAACGTTCAGTTTCTGGACCAGGATGACGACGATGACCCTGACACAGAGCTGTACCTCACCCAGCCCTTCGCCTGCGGGACGGCCTTTGCTGTGAGCG
Organism: Lota lota; assembly: GCA_026745465.1. Taxonomy (NCBI): domain Eukaryota; kingdom Metazoa; phylum Chordata; class Actinopteri; order Gadiformes; family Lotidae; genus Lota; species Lota lota. The sequence goes on along the minus strand of JACYXH010000292.1, from coordinate 46,839 downwards.
TCCTGGACTCCCTGATGAGTGCTGTAAGTCTTAATAATAATCCTCATAATAATTATAATAATAAATGTTATTGTTGGAGAAGGCCCTGCGGAAGCCGGGCAGTTTATGAATGACAAGAACAGAAGAGAACATACAATATCTGTCACACAAAGGCATATAGACAATAAAACATAAACACATCAAGGTAGAAAGCTGTACATGCTCAGCAGACAAAGTGCAGAATTATTCTATTGGTATATTTGACGACCATCCCTTGTGTGGTTGACACCGTCGCTTGTGTGTGAATGTGACCTAAATCATTAATTGTGAAGTGCCTTGAGTGGCCACAGAGGTTAGAGAAGTGCTATATGCATGCAATCCATTATTACTCATATTACTAGATGTAGTGTGCACACATGTCTGCATGTCCTGTCACTAATTTTGATCAATGTAATGTCTTGGGTCAAGCTCATTCTCATTAGGGAGCCTCGTTATTGGATTTTAGTGTAGTGTAGTGTGTTTACTGTAGTGGGCACCGATGCCGTTCTGCTTGAGCAAGGGTTAGAAACATAGCTCGGCTAGCTTTTTTTGGTTGGTATTTTGTCGTCAACGGCTCCCATCGTAGACAAAACACAGCATTAATCTGTCCTGTCCGTCAATTACACTGCTAGCGTCGATGGATTGAGATGTCACCACACATGTACGCACGCACACACAGAGCGCTTTGAAAATAAAGAAATGCTACATAAAGTTGCATTTTCAGTACAACGGAGTCTTTCTTTTTATTTACTGAATTTTGACTTGTCGTACTGAGCAGGATTACTTTGGCAACCAAACGATCATCAGTAGAGGGCAAGATGAGGCTGCTATGAAAAAAAGGAAAAGTGGGGGCCGCATTTTATCCATGGGTTATTAATGGAGACATAAGCAGTAAGTGGTTGTTGATCATTGCACCAAGCCAGATAACTGGTCTGTATACACACAGCATTTGTTCAGGGGGTCGTTTTGATGTCCAAGAGTAGCTCGGACAGCGTGAATGTGTGTCAGGACTCTCTTTATGTCTCCCTCTCGGTCAGTCTCTCTCTGTCTGTCTGTCTGTCTGTCTGTCTGTCTATCTCCCTCTCCCTTTCATTCTGTGATGGGGCCGAGAGTAACCCGCAGTAATTGGATTCCGCTGTCTTTTCACTCCACGCGCGAGCCGATGTGACACGACAGAGCCGGACTCCAGATAGCACTGCTCTGACCGGCTGGCAATTTAAAGAAGTGACTCCAGTCGGTGACTCCAGCCATTGATGTTTGCTTACGGATCCGTAATGCATCTCTCTCTCTCTCTCTCTCTCTCTCTCTCTCTCTCTCTCTCTCTCTCTCTCTCTCTCTCTCTCTCTCTCTCTCCACATCCCATGCACCTCTCTCTACCTCCCAGACATACTTCAACGATAACATCCTGACGCTGATCCGGACGCTGGTGACGGGCGGAGCCACGCCGGAGCTGGAGGGCCTGCTGGCGGAGGAGAACGCGCTGCGGGGGGGCTACAGCACACCGCAGACCCTCGCCAACAGGGACAGATGTCGGGTGGCGCAGCTGGCCTTGTACGACGGGCCCTTCGCCGACCTGGGGGTGAGTAGTGGGCGGGCGGTCCTTGCTGGACATCGGGGGGGGGGGGCACAAAAAAGCGAAGAAAAACACTCCTGTGTGTGCTGACAGTGAGGAGGAAGGAGGTGGGCGGGAGGGAGACAGCATGGCTGTTATCCAGTATTTTCTATATTTGTCGGAACTGAGACATTTTAAAGCTCTGGTTGAAATGGAACATGGCAGAAATGTATGCAAGTATTGATTCCCGCTCACTGAAAACGTCTCTGCATTGCCAATTTTCACATGTGTAGTTATTTTAATAACATATCTTGTCAGGGTACAAGTGCAGACAAAAGTGTGTACTCACAAATTGGCAGAAATACAAAAACGGGAAATAATACGGACTTAAACGCGAGGGGGTCTGAGAACCATCTACTCAAGGTGGTGAAAACAATACCGCCTGAGGTGGACTGGATCGGAGGGATATTGAGAGAGTGTAACGATAACGGTGATGAGTCGAACCAATGAGGACCTGGGGATGTGGTACTCCGCAGCAACGGGTGTAGACGTGGTCGTGACAGTTATGTAACTTAACTATTAAGTTACATAACTAAGATATGACTTAAGCATATCTTTCAACTTTGGTTTGACGTGGGGTTGGATGTTGGGCTGTTATCTAAACCAATGCTTTTGCCTTTTGGGGACAGTAGAAAGTAAACTTGGCTGAAGAATGTGGACTCTATTTTCCTTACTAACATAAAATAATACTAAATGGTACTAACTATATTCACACATTCATGTCTATAAATCACTCTGTCATTATTACATGCTACAGATGGTTTATTTACTTTATTTCAGGATGGGGGTTGCTATGGTGATCTTTTCTGTAAGGCACTGAAAACCTACAACATGCTTTGCTTTGGCATCTATCGGCTACGAGATGCACATCTAAATGCGCAGAACCAATGTACCAAACGGTAAGAAAAACGAATACAAATGTGTTTTATCCACCCAAATCTCCCAGCTATAGCCACCAAAAATGACCATTGGGATCTTTAATATCTCATCCTGATAGGTGCTTTGCTCTTTTTCTCCCCGCCCACCAGATACGTTATAACCAATCCGCCGTACGCGTTTGAGCTGGTGCAGTCCGACCTTATATTCTGCCTGATGCAGTTTGACCACAACGCGGGCCAGTCCCGGACCAGCCTAGCCCACTCCACCCACTCGTCCTCCCACACCTCCCACACCTCCAGCAAGAAGAGCTCCTCCCTCCACTCGGCCCAGCTGGCTAACCGAACCAACCGCTCCAAACCCCGCGAGCCACGGGACAAACAAAAGTAAGTTACCAACCTCCCACGCCCCGCCCCTTTTAAAGATGGCCGACGTATTTTTGGTTTGAAGTCTTGCCTTTTTGGATTCAGGTTTGTATGTTATTGTATATGTAAATATCTGTAGGTGTGCATGTGTATGTCTCTGTAAAAGATGTTCCGTTTTTTGTGCTTTTAATAATTAGCCTAATAACCTTACATTCAATATTTTATATATCAGGTGCTTAATACAGAAGACTGCTAGCATTCATTGGGATTGACATTAAAAAACTTTAAATAATATTATTAATGCTTATCATTTAAAGGGCATTACTTTATGATTTGAAGATTAATGCTAAAATAACATACATTTATAAGGCTTCAAATATATTTTCCAGTATAAACTCAAATATACATCAGAAAATGTTTTCAACATTTTAACAGCTGCTGAACAACTGCCCTAACATGTATATGGTTAGTAATCTGTTCTAAACATTTGACACACTATTATTCATTGATTCCTTACTTCTATATTTTTTTATAAAACATAATTTGGCTAACATTGTGCATGCTAGCTACATTAACAATCTCCATGGGAATAGGCATGGAGAAAATGTCTGTTTGACGGTGAAGCATGGCCTGATTAACTTACTAACATCTGAACCGTCATGAGCCCTATTTAACCATTTTGTTGTGGTGGTCAGTCACACCCCACTGTTTGAACTACTCTTCCATCCATATCTATATATTCCAAAATGTATAATGTACCCTTAAGTTTTACCCAAAACTTTGTCAAACATCCTAAACACTTGACTATCCTGCCCAAATGTTTAATTACTAATTTGCATATTTGTTTTATTTAAATCCCCATCATTCTATCCCTAACCTGACGCAACTATGAATGTTTAAATGCTTATACTAGCTTACAGTGTACTGCATGGGTCCTGATCAACCAACTGATGTGGCGTGGTGTATTTGTGCTGATAAATTGAAAATATGTTTAGGCTTTAGGGTTAGGGTTTCGGGTTTGGTTTAGGGCTTGTTTTTTGGTTTTGGTTAGGTTTTGATTTTAGGTTTTAGGGTTGGGGTTTGGTTCCCAGGACAAATAGTTCAGCTTTCAAAATGTATCTTGTCTTCCCTGATGTTATATGTTCTACAACATTAGGAAAGACAAGTGTTAACTGACAATGAATAATGAGTGTTTATTAACAAGTAGCACTACTATGGGGACACTGACAGAACGAGACAGGGCAAGAACTTCAGATGAAGTTGTTGATTGGCTAGTGCAGATCAGATGATGGAAGAGATTGCCGATGTGGCAGACCTGTCATATCACTTTGTAAGAGGACAGAGATGACTTGGTTCATTTTGACACCATGCTGCTGCATTGTGATTTTTGGTAGGGACAATTAACTGGTTTCTTGACATTAGTGGGGACCCCACTAAGTCCCCAAGCGTCCGTACTTAGAAAACGATGCCCATGATGGTAGCTTTGAATTTGGCATGATCATCTTGCTCATGTGTTTCCTATTTGGCTCTTTCCTCAGAAAAGACGTGGTTTACAGATGAGCCAGAGAAGACTCACCCGAGGAGCATGCACGTGAAGCCCGGGCATGTTCTGTCCAACAACCAAGTAAACCAATCCAAATCCACGAGCAGCCTGATCCTGGCCCATCCGAGAAGTAGAAGATGATTGCTAAAATGTTATCCATCCATTCATTGCTTGGATACCGCCACGAAACCCACCCCGACGATGCCCGTGTTAGATGTTGAAAAAAACAGCAAAAAAAAAAACATGAATGAATTATTTTCTTGCAGACAAACATCGATCCGATTGTTGCTAATGTTGTCAAGTAGCACACACACTAAACCGAGCGACGTTGAAAAGGTTTACCCCTTGTTATTGTATGATACGGTAATGAGAGAACATGACAATAGGTGAAATTATCTATTGAAGACAATCATATTGAAAAGTCACAATCATGCGCTCCATTTGTTATTTCAAACTCAGCCTTGGATGCTGCGGCTTATTCTGTTCCATTTTGAAAAACGGGAGGGTCTTGTGAGAATCCCAACACGAGGAAACCATCCGCTGTTCACCAGAAGTGATAGTTTACGTTAATAGCTCGAGCTTTGCAAACATAAATGTTGCCTTTTTAGCTGTTAATAAACAACTACTTAACATATTTTACTCAGTGTTGCAGAGCTAATCTGTAAAGTTTGTTAAAATGTGTATTTCATATCTAACTGCAATCCCACCACAACGGTATTGTTTGGTAATGGTAACTTGGAGCTGCTTGACATTTGTAACTGTTGGGATGGCCAATATCCTTGACCAAATATAGGAGCACGGCCTCTGGCCTTATCTGTATTTGTTTGTATTTATATGTTTTGTTTTTCTTAAAGCTGCCTTTTCATTTACGTTTTCACATCTTCTTTTTGGCTGAAATGTCCAAAGCATCAAGCATTTGGGGTATACTGGCTAATTCCTACAAGCCTTTGGATATTTGCAAAGGTTTTCACTTCAATTATCATCAATATCTTTTCAATGAACCAAATATGATAGAGCTGTTTTAAAGGAGATAAGATTCAAAACATGTTTGATTTGCTTATAGTGGAGTAATTGATGGTGGTTGTGAAATCAATCTAGACATTATGGACAACCATGCAAATTCATGTAACATAGTCTCACATCGTTCAGTGAATGTGAGTTTGTGATACAATATCAATATCAAAGCCACGTATCGCATGAAGTGGGCATTTACGAGTCCTCCTTTGGCTAAAAGCACTGCCTGACATTTAATATAACGTTCACATATGCACTAACTGAAAATCCACAAATGTCCTACTCAGAGATTGAAAGGCTTTTTCTGTAGACGCTCCAAAAACAGCTCAATCATAAGCCACAATTTTGGCTATTTCTCACGTTTGCCTCTTTTACTTCATATCAGTGGAAATAAAATGACAGTTGACAGTTTTGTTTAAGAGGCCAGTCACAATTCATCATGGGGTGTCTTTTTTTTACCAAACAACTTGCAACGTGCTACGAACTTGATATTTATGTTGAGGCTTTCAAGCATATGAGAACAGAATGTTTCGCCAAGAGCAATTTTTAATCAAAATGCTTAGCCAAGGTACCATCATTATTCAGGAAGCTTAGCCAAGAATAGGCATTAATCATGGCTTTCTTCCATTCCATTCTGTTGACACTACAGTCGATTTACAGTCACTTCACCAGGCCCAGGAGCTTGGGCCTGAGAGGAAAGTAACACGCACCAAACCTCAAAATAGACATTCATTCACAGGTGTTGGCTAGCATAGTATGAGTCGGGTTGAACGAAGGAAGGAGTGAGGAAAGGAAGGAGTGAGGAAAGGAAGGATGGAACTAACGGACATGACGGTCGGTGATGTTCCAGGCAGTGCCAAAGCCAAAGGAGGGCTCCAGGAGAGACCCACTGTTGCGAAAGGAGGCTTGTAGGAAATAAAGCTTCACGTACATAACAACACGACTTCTCTCTTTACTTTCCATCTAGACGGCTAGCAAACGTCTACTTTCAAACTGTGCTCATGAAATTATTTTCATTTGTAAAAAGTCCAGCTGATTGGGATTCCCTGAAGCTGTGTTAAAACTAGTCTTAAAGCTATGTCAAACCTATGGTCGTTCACAATGGAAGAGCTTATGGCGATTCTGGTCTGATAATATGTGTACCTGCTCTAAAGAAGTCTATATAAAGCTTTATGTAAACAAATTATTTTCAGTGTATACTTGCTTGACAGATAGCATCTGTGGGAGTGAGAGGCAATTCACATTGCTGTCTAGTTTTGCATTCTTTTTTATTTTTAGCACATTGACTTGTGACACAATGAGAGTGCTAAGCAAATATTTCTGACTATGTCATACTACCCAACAATAATGATTATAGTATATTGTCTTGTACAAAATAGGTTTGTAAATAACTTGTACATGATTTCATTTTGTATTTTCACAAATTAAAAAATGATGTATTGTGTTTTGTGTCCTGTATTTAAATTACTCTTTTCAGTAACGATATATGGAAAAGGTTGAAATAAGTTTAAGCCCACGTCGTCGTCATTCCATCCGAAAGCATTAACTGAATCAGTGTAACTTTGATTACGAATCGTTTTAGTCAACAATCAAATAAAAATACCTTAAACATTTGCTGCTTAAAATTTCAGAACAGCAAAACTGGTGGCTGTTTTCGATCATTCTAAAATGGATATTTCAATTTGTCTACGTTGTCAGTCAGACAAAGCCAGCAAATTGGTTACACTCTGGGAACATATGACCATTAAGCCTACTAGAATTTACTGTTGACATTTCATAGACTAAATGATCAATCAATAAAATAAAAAAATCCATAGATTACAAATCGACAATGAAACTAAGCTCTACTTTCCACGTTCGTTTACAATCCTACATTCAGTAGAGCGAGAGAAAGAGTGAAGAGAGAGAGAGAGCAGGCTAAATATAAAGCCACATTCTCATCTTCTGTTGACACCGGGCGCTTTGCGACTTGCTAGACAAATCATGTGACACGGGACCCACACACTCTCGTCGCCGCACCCTCTGGATAACACAGCTGATAGAAACACTCTCCACATTCTCACCTTGTAGGGGAGTGGGCAGCAGCCCATCATGCGTCTTATTAACGATTTTACACGCCACGCCTCGACGGGAGACCGCCAGCATGCCAATAATATTTACTGTCTGACGCCCTCGCTACTCACACTTCACACACCCCGGGGTGGAGGGGGCATTGACCCCCCTGCCTCGCCCTCTCCATATTAAAACACACACACACACACACACACCATGACAACATGAAATAGCGATCACAAAGCATTTCAATCCTCAATCGTAACTCTTCTTTACTGTCTATGTCCAGTTAATAGGAACATAGTTTGTTGTGTGTGTGTGTGTGTGTGTGTGTGTATGTGCGTGTTTGTGTGTGTGTGCGTGTATGTGTGTGTGCATGTGGTCGTCAGAAACGCCAATGGTTAACACCATCACATGATCAGGATATGCAAGGAGTGCTTCCAGTTTAGGTTTAGAAATGTTGTCTGCTCTTTGCTTTATGTACGTATGGTATGGTAATGACTACATACAAAACCTGCTTTCTCCACACACACAGAAAAATGAAAGGAAAAGACAGCAAAGTTGAAGCTGTGTCTGTCACCAATCAGTGATCAGGGGTGAAGCTGTGGACTGTGTGTGTGTGTGGGCTTCTTCACAACAACAACACCAACAACCCCCCCCCCCCCCCCCCCCCCCCCCCCCCAACCCCCCCGTTTCCTTTCCATCCTAATCGTTTCCATGACAATGCAGCCTTCCAAGTGCATCAATGGCAGCCTGGATAAACACTGGTCTTTTTTTTCGATCAAAACAAGGGGAGGGACTGGGGGAGAGGGGGTCATTACGGCAGCTTGTCAAATCAATGTTGAGAGTGTCCCTGCTGATTAAGACGTCTCCCCTCAGCCCTGACACAGTGTCAATACTGGCTGGCCTGTGGCAGCGCACTCCCATGATTGGACAGAAACGCCTATCAGTCAGACAGCTGAGCTGGACTAATGATTCCCTGTGCTGCCTATTAGAAGGACATGACAATTTAATCCTGTGGGCCAGGCAAGGGAAAAGTGACCTTGGCGCTTTGTATTGAGGCTGAGGTAAATTGACAGCAGCAGATAAATCTTTACCTTGGGCTATTAACAGAATTAAAGAGCAACAACAAAGACGATGCCTTGTCTCCTTCTGTATTTTTATACACTATATACGTATACATTTATATTTGTCTATTTTCATTTCACATATATTTGTTTCACTGTTAATGTGGTTGCTGTGAGCCTACTGTGCGTACCACTACTACTGTATGTAAACTGTCTCTCTAAATACAATGTTATATATTGTATCTAGTGTAGATGATGTGTGAAGTTCTGGGTGTTCAGATGTTCCAAGTCATCCCTGCACAGCCCCAGGGCAAGGTATATTGCCTTGGACATCTATCTTAAGGCAACGAGAGCATGGGCTACATGCTTGGAGAGAGGCCATGTGTTTACACAGATGTTTGATGCTTTTTAAAACACAGATCGTCTGTGCCAGGGTGCCCTGCCATCTTTAGTGCCAAGGGCCGCATGCATATTGCATTAGTTTACCCTTTGATACGCGGAGCAGAGCCAGGGCAGCAGGGCTACAGAGATGCATGCTGCGGTTTTTGAAAAACAAAGACGAGCCGTGTCTGAATGTTCCCTGGTTTAAAAATCAATATCTATTGACTCCTATCTTTCTGTTTATTTCATTTATCTCTTTTGGGGCTTATCTTTGAAGAGTCCATGACCTGAAAACATTTTAACATTTAATAATACAAATTGATCAATAAAATAATAATAATAATAAAACATGGTCAGAATCCTAACTTAAATTAAACATAAAATACCTTTCAACATCATAATGACATATCTATAAACCTGTAAGACCCACTTTATACAAGTCCTAACCTGCCTATGTACCTTTCTGAAGCAAACAATGACAACAGCGAGTGTCACACACAATGACAATTACTGAGGCTGATATGTGAAATGAACAAACAACTGTACATTTCACCACTCAACATTGTATCCAGGTTCTAAGGGAAGATCTGGTGCTCCCAGAGGGCAATCTGCCTGTAAGGCATGATCTCTACACGACCTGCTCGGATCTCTGTTAAGGTCAATTTTTATCATCCCCCCATACATGTATAAATAAAAGCTCCTAGCTATTTCAATATTCCAGGTCCAAAATGTCCATGAACAGAAAATAAATAAATAGTATTGTTTTTGCTAAAGGTTACATTTTAAGGTGTAACTTGATTTTTCTAGCTCTGACTAGCTCTATTGCTAATTATTCGAACAATATGAATAATTCTGGATTCACTGACATTTTGAGATTAAGTGCTGTATTGACATTCATTATTTCAACATATTCAGTTTATTATACTTAAAATGAATACAAAACATATATTTCATTTTTCTAAGAAGCTAAAGGTATTGTAAATAAAAAGATAAATAAATATAAATTGTAAGGCATCCCTGTTCAATGTTGTCAGCTATAGCTCTAATGCTAATCACTTGAACAACATATTAATAATTCTGGATTCATCAACACCATGAGATTAAGTGCTGCTATTTGACGTTCATTACTTCAACATGTTATTTTACTTCTGAGCTCGAGAGTTAGCCGCTAACTGCTCACAGATGGCCGTACTGCGGCCAGAGCATGTCAACTACTACCCATAGGCCGAGAGTTGTAAACATGATTTATAATTTGCGAGTTATTATTTACCGTGATTCATGTTTCTTGTCAGTCGCACATCAGAGGTTAATAGAAATGCCAGCATGCTTGCTGATTTACTTAGTAAAATGTTCATCCCAAGGTTCAGCTTGAGGAGATTGGAGTCTGGGAGAGCTACAGGAATCATGCATTATGTAGAGGAAGGCGCCGCGACCTTCAGCCGTGGCAGAGCGCCGCTCTATATATTACAGCGCTGGCTTGACCCCCGCCAAGGCCACAAAGACCACTTGATATATTTAACCACTATTGCCATTAAACTACTCACGTCCTTTATGAGCTGAAGCAATTTTTATACAGCCAGTAACATGAGAGCAATATAATTTTGATTAAAAGTGGTTTTACACGCTCCCTGTGATTTTTATTTTTATTTTATTCGTTTTTACTGTGGGCGATGTTTCAGCAAAATTGAATTCATAAGTCAAATGCAAACTAAATCGACAAATATGCACACAGTGTTGATATTTGAATTTTATGACTAATATTACCCTGTGTGTGCTTGGAATATATACATAAGAAATGGAGTGTAAAGTTGAGACGTGCTGGATTGTATATTAAATTGTAAAAAAGTTTAAAAAAAAGGCTTCTTCAGAGTGCCAGGTGAATTTTGACGTAATAGCTTTTTGAATTATGTGTGGCTTTAATTGCCACATTATCGACTGGAGCTTTCAGCTCTTTTGGCCATCCAGTCCATCCTGCCTCCCAGGGAGCACTGGCAGCCCAACCTGAAGTAGACTGACAAGCTAATTATAGCATCCTCCCTCTCCTGTGATAAATGTCACTAATCTCAAACAAGCCTCCCGAAATAAGAGTCCTTCCTTAGTCCGCTCCAACGAAAACCACGTCTCCCGCCAGTGTCTTGAGAGTGAGACGAATAATTCATTCTCCTCTCTCCATTTCCTCCTGAATTAAGTTATCTCACAAAAACCCTCTGGGTCATAAATCACCAAAATAAAAAGCCCCAGCCTAAACAGACACACACACACGCACACGCACACACACAGCCAAATATTTACTTGCCACTGTTCATTACATTTCTTGGGAGAACAAGAGGGCCAAAAAAAACATGTCGTCTTCGACGGTATAGGATAATATTTCAGTTAATTGTTTTATTTTTTTATCACATGACACCTTAGGCGGTTCTGTGTGGATTCCAGGGGGTTGAGTATAACAATCTTAAAACCACACATTTTCCCAGAACGGTGCTTAAAAGTCTATCCTTATTCTTAATATTACTTTTGTTATCATTGTTATTATTATTATAATTATGATTGTCTGTATTTCTCCCCCCATAACTCCCTCGGTCTCCTAATGACGGAGTTTACATATCCCTGTTTCACCTAGGACCCATCCTGACAGCAACGCGAGCTGACAGCTACCAAACTTGGTATGTCCCAAAGCCATCTTTACTGGCAGGGTGCGCCTGTCAACTCCGCCCACATCAGCGCCACTGTCTCAATGCTCGTGTGACACATGTCAGAAACTTTTAAATGTCTGCTCTTTTTCGGCACACCGCCTCTGCAGCTCAGCTAGGGGAAGAGAAGCACACAAAACACCACAACAACAACAAGAACAGCAACGCCGCCATTTTGGCTGTGTTACAGTGTATGGTGAAGGACTGTGCCGTGTATTGACCGTACATGCATTGTTCACAGTGGGGTAAGAAGCAGGTGTGTGCTGCTGTGTAATGTGTCATGTAACCTCCCAGGGTTCAGAGAGGTTTATGGATCGATGGTCGTTGTTGTTTATTTTTGACACATAAACAAAGAACCCCTTGTGTGACTGATATATATATTAATCATTGACATAATCCCTTGCCAGCTAAATCACTCTACCACTACAAGAGAGAGCGGGCGAGAGAGAAACAGCGAGAGTGGGCGAGAGAGAGAAATACACAGGCGTACACTGTAATAATTTAGACGGGGCCCCCCTCCCAAAAAAAGGAAAGAGCAAAAAGGCACGGCTGGTAATTGCACATGCCTAGTGCAGCCAGCCAACGGATGTGAACTCCGACCCCCCTTTGATCAGCAGTTTTGGCAAGGCAATCCATCATGATGCTCTTACTGTCAGCGGAGGTGCCTGGCTGCAGCTGTGTGTCACTGGCTAAGGGGCGGTTGAAGCGGAGGGGTGGTGTGGGGGTGTTGGCCCGGGTGGGTGTGTGTGTGGAGGTGGTGGTGGTGGTGGGGAGGGGAGGATGGGTGGGGTCTGCTTAAAGGCAATCATGTCAACCTCCACACGACTGCTCACACTCCCCCCAGATTGAAGGAGGACCTGACAGGGGCCAGCAGAGTCGGAGGAGGAAGACACTGGAGGGCCACAGTGTGTGATTGCTCCGCGGCCCCATACCAAAAAGATGATGGCTGATTTCCTGATCTGCCATGCGGCCAACGAGTGGAATATTCAAGCCGAGTAACCTTAACAAATGTCTGGGAATTGTTGAATGCGCCGATCCTGGTTGTCTGGTTAAACTGGTTTCAAGACCAAAAAATAGAGAGATACATGACAATATATACACTTACAACAGTAAGAACACAAGCCTGTGTGTGTTCCAATGGACAGAAAAAAAAGATCAACATAAATGGCAGTGATCGGTGCTCCTAGGCTAGGTTATGTAAAATAGAAATAAGAATATGTGCCGGCTACAGATCTAAAATATTTAGCCTCAGGACGGTGTCTAGACAGCCAGATTAAGGACCCTTAAAGAGGTCACTAACTAAAGAGAAGATATGGTGGAATCATTACTGGACAATTTGTGGACCGTAAATGGAAATATAAGACATTTAATTATCTTTGGCTACTTTACAGATGAATTTAAGAGCGAGCCGACCATATAAAAGATACAACAAACACAGCAGGAATTAAAACGCATTTACATGCTAATGAATAGTGTCTGGGTGAGATTACAATTTTGCCATTCGGGGGGGGGGGGGCAATGTAAACCATAGTACTGTGTTAAATGCACACTAGCTTTGCTTTCAGTGTATGTTCAACCGACGTTCAACTGACAACATTACGACTGACGCCTAAAAGCCTCCGTTGGCTGTGAAATCAACCTGTCGGATCGCAACGGAGAGGGAGAGCGGTCCTCTCTCACCGGGTAAACGAGGCAGGAGATGAGGGCTATTACAGCCTTTCTTTCTTACCTTTTCTCCCCTGCCCGCTCACCCATGATGGGGAAGGCTGATAGCAGGCATCCCAATCACTTTTTACTCTCTTTTTCTTTTTTAAAGGAGTCACCAAGTGTGTTAATGGTGGTGTATGGGGGGGGGGGGGTGGGGGGGGGTGGGGGGGGGCTGGGGGGGGGGGGGGGGACTTCCAGACAAAGTGGGGATTCGGGATTCTCGGTGATGGGCGGGCAGACTCGCAGCTAGCAGCGGTGTGCAGTAACATGATGTGAGAGGACGCTGTCCTGAAGAAGGGAGACCACATGGTACAAAAGTGACAGAAAGCAGAGAGGAGGAAAGAGATACTGGTGCCATATATATTAGTGGGCCGGCATATTAAACAACAAACCCTCTCCGTGTGAGTCTAAGTAAAGTTGACACCGCCTCCGATGGCTTTAAAGCACCCCCCCCCCCCCCCCCCCCCCCCCCCCACACACACACACACACACACACGTACACATACATTAACACCATCATCGACCCCCCCCCTCCTCCCCCACCCAACGTTCATCTATGATGTGTCTGTCTCTAGACTCTGGTCTCTCATTTTAGAAGGTTATGGGCAGGCCCGTTCTGTCAAAAAAGACAGAACGACCCCGCGGACACCCTCAGTCAATCTGCATTTGCTTGCCGCGACAGGAAGTGTGCTCATTTTCTCCGGAACGCGAGCTACTTGAGGTGATCCGAACACTGAAGTGTGAGGAACTGTCACACCGCATGTTCGTCTCTGTGAGTCCACACACACAGCTACAAAGATGCTGGAGGTGGACGTTGGCTGGAGGGGCCGGGGGGGGGGGAAGGGGGGATGAGCTTTCACTTCTGATTGGCTGTGAGGGCACTGGGGGACCCTATAAGACAGAGAGAGAGAGGAATGTATTGCATGCAGCTGGCCCAGCAGGGGAGAGGTCAGAGCGATGGTAGAACACTCCTCTCCAAACCCCAGTTGAGAGTTTACAAAAGAATTCACTTCTTATGACCCTTTTTTCTTAAATTGAAGTCTACGTTTTGATGTCAAATGCCGCCAAATTTAGAGGAATTACATAGCAGCATTTTATAAGTAGGGGACACTTGTGTTAGGGTTTTTATTTGACTTATGTCTTTTTTCCTTCCTTACTGTTGTGGATGCTTGGCTGCAGGCCAGCCCATTGGCAGAGATGCTCCCCAGTGTGTGTACTACAGGCCAATCACAGTTCATTTGACCATCTCCACCAGGACCCTATAGCGGCTAGGCAGAGAGAGAGAGCGAGAGAGAGAAAGAGAGAGAGAGAAAGAGAGCGGGATCTACAAAGAGAGAGAGGGAGAGGGAAAGAGAGAGAGGGGGAGAGAGAGAGGGGGAGAGAGAGACAGCAACATAGAATTAGAGAGCAATGGGAAGAGGGAGGGATAGGTAAACAGAGAGAGGGAGAGCTACCAAGAGAGAGAGAGGGAGAGCGAGACAGGAGAGCGAGAGGGGAGAGAGAGGGGGAGAGAGAGGGGGTAAGTGAGAGAGAGACAGAGAGAGAGAGAAAGCAAAATAGAGAGATAGAGAGTGAAAGGAACAGAGAGGGAGAGAGAGAGCGGGGAGGAGGTAAAGAAAACTAAAAAATCCCCCAGCATGTCCGGGAGGCGGAGGGGACCGCTGCTATGTGCTCGGGGTAAAGATGGCGGCTGCGGCGCGACGCGTGATGAAGTGCAGCTCACCGTAAATACACTCCGGGGCTCCCCGCACAGCTGGCTACCCAGGTCACCGTCGGGAGAGAGATGGAGCACAGGAAAGAGAGAGGGGGGAGGTGGGAGGAGGAAGACAGATGAGCGAGGCTGGTTCCCCGCCCGCACGCATCATCATCGGTCTGGAACGGCAGATCACGGCCAAACCCGGGTGGAGGAGGATCAGACGGGGCCCAGTAGAAAACCACTGGGTCTGTGTGTGGTGTGTGTGTGTGTGTGCTTGTGTGTGTGTGTGTGTGTGTGTGTGTGTGTGGCGTCGGTTCTGACTGGCAAAAACGTTGCCAGACAGTCTCCAATGAGAAGAGGGTTTTTCTTTTTCCTTTTATTTTCTTTTTACACGTGCTTCACATTCATGTGACGCCATCTGGTGAATTGAAAGCAGGAAAGATCAGGGATTCATTTTCTCTTCGAAGAGAAGTGAATAGAACTGGTTTTATTAGAATCGCCCATGGTCCAAGAGACCAGGAAGTTGGTCTGATGACATGTACTTGGGGTGACAGTCGGCGTAATCCAATATAAATCAGGATCAGGTTACACTGCTGTGTTGCTCTGTGACATATCATGTCATCACAGTCCTTCACACGAGGCGTCCTATTAGAAAACGTACGAAAAGGAAAATGAAGACCTCCACGTTGATGACGAAATACGAACAACGGCACACGCTCACGCGGACAATGACAATGCAAAGGCGATTGGAAGGTGATCGACAAGGAGCCAAATGCCGGAGAGCTACAAGCTAAAAAAAGAAAAAGGCCCTGCAGATCTGTCAGAGAGTCGAACCCCGTGGCGCGCTTAACGAATACATTATGCATACAATCAGCTTTAAGCCTTTCAAGAGCCATCAATATGTCAGGGGATGACATCGCCAAAGGATGTAACTCTTGGTATCAAGGTTATCTATCAACGGTGGGGGGGGGGGGAGCACTCCTTCACCGCCTTGTTTCCTCTCATTGTGTGTAGCCAGACAATCGATGTGGCTCATTATGGTGTGTAAAATAAAAAACAAATTGCAATGCAATTAAAACTTTTGTTATCCTCGGCGACTGGCTCGAGAAATACCCTTCGTCTGGAAGCGATACAAACGACTCCTCATAGGTTTTTATCCACATTAGCTCCCCACAGTTCATTTGAAAGTGTTTAGCCACAATGCATATTAAATCGTCAATAATAATTATGTTTCAGTAATGATTAACTATGTATACATAGTTAATCACATAGTGTGATTGAAGATTATTACTTTTATCACACTTTAAGTTATTCATATCTCTCATTGCTGGAGAATTGGCAAGATTAGTATGTTTCAATGTTGTACATACATTATGTTACCAGTAGTACTGTTAAAGTATCTATCTAGTATCTACAAGTAATAATCTTATCAAAAGTACTCTCGAGAAGGCCCAGGGCACAGATTCCACCGAAAACACCCTAAAAATCTATACAATTTATTGAATATATATATTTTTGTTACATTTTGTTAAATGACAAATTATGTTACGGTAAAATACAGTTTAGCTGCCTCTACAGTCAGTGGTGTAGTATACAGCTAATGATTGTGACCTGAATTAGATAAGTGTCAGTGTAATTATGTAACCATGTAAATGTCTTACAGAGTGAGGTACTAAGAGAGTAAGTACTTTCTTTCAGAACAGTCAGATGTCCTTTTGTGAGGATATCTTCTGCGCTGTTAGCTTACTTTTAATATGATGAATATAGCTGCGATAACAGAGCATTTGTAGTACTTCAACACTTAACGTGACATCACCATTTAGCATCATTTATGAGGTCACAAATTACAATTCTTGACCAGACACAGGATAAGGAATCAATGAGCACGAGTCAATAGAGGAAAAACTAATGAATGATGAAGTTGGACAAAACAAATCCCAAATCAGTCACCCCGGTCGTTAATTCTGTTCAACAACCACTTCATCTCAATGAGGAATCGCTGCAGATCCACCGCCGAAAACAGCTGCGTGGATATTTTTTCCTCTTGCAGTGATATAGCATGACTGCGCTTGTCACTTTGATTTAAAGGGAGCCTGCTGTTCCTCTTGTGTTTATTTTGACCAAACAAGTGCTGCGCTCACATGCTTTCAACTTCAGCATTATTGATTAAAGTTTTAAATGGTTGCCATATTACCAGGGGATTTATGAGGGAGATTAATTTGAGTCAATGTTCATCTGTAATTCATTAGCCATTTAGACAGCATAGCCACATGGGCCTTGGTCTTAAGAGAGCCGGCCATTTTTCATCCCGTGGCTTGGCGAGCCCGTCTGAAAAAAATAAAAACGAACTAGATGCTACTAATACATATAATATACTGACTTAGGCTACTTAGTGAAATAGATCTATAAGGGCTGTAATGGCATTTACATAAATTACATCAGATGAACTGTAGGGATGTGTCACCATTTGTAATATTAGAAATACATGTTGTAGAGTTCAACCCTTTGATCTGCTACGATTACTACTGTGTGTACATGTTGTACTGCTCAAATATGGGAATGTTTAATGCTTAACATTCAAATGGCCAAATAACGAAGAAATGGAAGTTACGAGAGTAAATTCAAATCAACCATTTTTCCTATTATATAGTATTTTCCTTAACCTATACGTTTCCCTGCGAGACAGAATGTGGATGTGGATGTGGATATTAGCTGGCATGATACAAAGACAATCTCCATCCTGGGGCTTTGGGTCAGCAGTCAATTAAATTATCACACTCAATTGAATGACTTAAAAATCCGGCTTTTGAATAATGGTTGTCAGACGGCATGTATCCTGCGCAATGCTCACTAGAGAAGGGTGAGGCAATGGGATTAGGGCTTGATCCTCCGGCTAGGACTGTGCCCAGTCTGGAATGACTATCCCCTCTTATCTGCAGGCACCAGAGCTGCACTATGTTATGTACAGACTTTTACCAGATAGAATGGGTGTCATTGAAATTAATTTAATCTTCCTTAAATTAGCTCCAGACTACGATCTCTCGCAGTCAGAATTTATGTCCCGCAAAAAAATCAATTTCCTCCCCCATGGTGACTATTCTCTGGTCCCTCCAATAATGAGAGCCATCATGACAAAAGAAGGGGCGAAGGGGTGGGGGGGGGGGGGGGGGGGGGGGCGATTGTGTGTTGGATGACGGCCATCTTGTGACCACTGATCGCCTACATATTTTTATGGGGGGGGGGGGGGGGGGGGGGGGGCTAAGACTATGTACACCACTCTTCAAAAGACAGATAAACTGCTATGATTTAGAATCTAATCAATGTCTAATGGTTCTAATTAATTCAGTGATCATGAGGCCTTTTAGGGTGTATCAGTGTGTAATGTGTGTCTTGAAATGAGGCCTGTCCAATGAACCATGGCATAACCATGGCATCAAGATTAACCTTACTCCGAAACACAACCCTGTTGTAAATCAATTAACTGATAAAACTTTGTTGGATAGCAACGTTTGGAGGGGGTCATTGTAATAATCATTATTAAACTGTGATGGAAAAATAATCATAATAGTAATACAAGGGTGGCACTAGTTTCATTAGCTTACAGCATCATACAGGAAGCTTACTTATAGGAACAGCAACCCAGAGCTCAAACTCACCATCTGTGTGAGCTGAGTTCTTTAGCTCATTCTTGCATTGATTCTACATCAAAAGAGAATCTGTATTTTTCTGTACCACTCTCCCTTACACCAGAAACACCCTTCATGCCCATATCCTTCATCTGTATGACGAAGGATGTGGTGATGCCTACCACCACCACCACCATCGCCTGGTCCCTTTGATTACTTTCATCTTCTCCTGTCTTCTTGACGCTTGATAAGATCCTACCTGAGGGGGTCCCGCAGCATCCCCCCGTCTCAAAACCTCTTGATGCGATGTGGCACGATGTGGAGACGGAAAACATGGGAGGAACCAGGACTGAGGGTGTGGGTGAAGGAGGAGGTCTATAAAAATAAAAGAACAAGGGATCAAAATAACTGTGGCTGGCTGGGCCGACCGACTGACTGCGGAGTGACGGAGAGGGGGGTGGGGGTCCCATCAACACAGATAAGCGTTAGCCTGGGCGCGCGGCGTGTGTGTCAGGGTGAGACAAGTGTCATATCACTCAGACCGCCGCCTCATTTGACTGGAGCACATCAATCAGCGGGGCGGTAACGCGCTGCGACGTGCCCCGTGATAGGCCTCACCTCTGGCTACCTCATTATGGTGCGTCAGTGTTAGTGAAACCCAGCCTTGTCAATGCTGCCGTCCGCCCTCTCCTCAAATCAACACTTCCCCTCTTCCCTGTCTTCTCTTTTGTTATGTTATCTATTTATTTATTTTTTACCAGTTGTGTCCATGCAATCCAAGGGGATGTGGTGCCAGGTGGTGGTGATGGCATGCGGCTGTGTTCGTACTGTGACTACATCCATGCCTGTGTTGTGTGCCATGCCACGCCTCTGGACTTGCTATACACGTCCCTCCCCGCCCAAAAAATAGGCACAGCCTTCTGTTCTGCGTGACTGCACACATCGCGAGCCACGAGCTGTGGGCGCATCCCGGCTAATAACCGCTCATGAGAAAGACTTGCTTTCTTCCCTGGATACTAAAGGTTGCAATTTCTGCACCACATGCTGCGTACACTGACTGAAAAAACTGAAGAAAAACAAAACAAAACGAACATTGAAGTTATTCATTTGAGACCCTTGCAGACATCTTGTTGAAACACCAAGAGCTTTTCACAATAAATCACATGTATTTACCCTGAAGTGTGTATACACACACACACACACACACACACACACACACACACACTCACAGTATATACAGTACAGATGGTGAAGATGCCTTCTTGGGAGTTTCCTTGAGCGAAGGATTAAAAAAAGGGTTTATTAGCACTTAGCTACTCTGTTGAAAGTCTCGTAGGCCAGCTTTGCACATCCACAACGCTGCCCAGCTGTGTATACAACCCTGACAGGCAGAATAATAACCGCGATACATCAGTGCATCTGAGGAGCCCAATCACCTGAATCTACCCCCCTCCCCCCACCCCTTGGACACTTCAGCCCCCACCCCACCACCACCCCCACCACCACCACCTCTTCCTCCCACACTCCCATTACTTTATTGACATGCAATCTAAAGAGGGAGGAGGGAAGAGAGGGAGAATGATTGCACGTGTAAGGTCACTTGGTTATGAAGACATATTATCATATTATCTGCATGAGGGTTGCGGGGCTGCCGGGCTGACAGAGCTAATTATAATAGGACATGATACAGGGCTCAGAGCGCATTATGTGCTTGGCTGCATGACAAAGTTGAAGCTGAGAGAGACAGGAAGAGGAGGGGGGGGGGGGGGGGGGTGGAGGCGAGAGAGAGAGGGGAGATGTGTGTGTGTGTGGGGGGGGAGTGGAGATGTTATAAAACTCAATGGAAAACTAAGCGGACAGAAAAAGCAGCATGGTATCACAAGAATGAACCAGCTGACAATAATTTACGGATACGTACGCTGAACGAATCGAGCCAACGCCTTTTTTATTTATGTCCTACGTGGCAATGTGTGTGTGTGTGTGTGTGTGTGTGTGTGTGTGTGTCGAAATATGACATGTGGATGAAATATGACGTGGAGCTGTTTCAACTGTGTTTGGTAATCGACCCTAGCACTCATGTAGGACGAGCATTGGTTAGTGAACGGAAAGCGTCAGTTAGCGAACGTTTAGCGTCGGTAAGCGAACGCAGTAGTGTTCAAGTAGTCGTGTGAGTATTTGTAGACGTAAGGTGACTTGAAACAGCCCTACTGTCCACATGTCATATTTGATCAGCGACAACATAAGCCAGTAACATGCTGCCTTACAGTCCCCTCCATCCACACACACACACACACCCCAAGGTTGTCTCAATAACAGAAGACCTAAGAAACTCTTCCTATTGAGCTGCTGTCATTGTGTTGTCTCTAAACAATAGATTATTGAGAAAAAAAAGAATGAGAAAAATAATCATTATCGCCATTCAGGACGATGACGAATCTTGCCTGGGCAAATAAACACACACACAACCACACACACACAAGCATGCACACGCACGCAAACACACAAACACACATCACACACACACAAGCATGCACACGCACGCAAACACACACACACACACACACACACACTCCCACACATGCACACCGTCAGAGACACGGAACATCTGTTCCCATCCAGTCTTCATGGCGGTTCCTCCGTTTAGTCACACAGCCCACATTAGCCCAGAATCAGTCAATGACGGCGCTCCGGAGGAGGGTCGCGGTGGAACGCTGCACAGAGCGTAATTTGCGAGCAGACCCAGAGTTCAACGGTTAGCATTGGATTAATAACGCCAGGCAGAAGGGCCAGTCTTCTTTTTTCTTTCCCCCTAATCATTTGCAGTGATTCATGGCCCCGGGAGTCTATTAAGTTAATATGCATGCGCTCCTTCCCATGAAAATGACTATTTTTACAACTAGTCTCATGTTCCTTGCGTTGCTCGCATCTTAAGAAGATCATCATTGCACTCGGGGCATGGGTGGAAGTGGGCTGGGGAAGAAATAGCCGCGGTCACTGCAATGATCAGAGTTCAATGTTAATGGGACGGGGTTCAATAGGGTGCTATGTAAGTAGTCTTAAGTCCCATCTGCAAGGATAATGCAGAAAGAAATCATAGCCTGTTATCTCTTGGAGATACGGAATATGTTCAATTATGGGTTTTCTGTGCCCTGTTGCACTAGCATACAAAGAACATCTCTTATGTTAGTTTGAAAACAAATTCAACTATTGTCCCAAAAGGTCAACATCACAATATTTATTAGGACATGCATCTTAAAAACTGAAATTACACTAGAATACATACTGAAAAATAACGTGACGTTCAATGGGATTCGTCTGCTACGTTGATATCAAGAAAAAGCTGAAATTCGGTTTTTTATTGGGTTTCAACATGCAAGACCACAGGTTGGATGCTTACAAAGAGATACTGAAAACATCTGGTGGTCCATGGGCCAATAAATCTCCCTGATAAACGACGGCGCTTCAAAAGTAAGCGTAAAATAATGAGCGGCGCAACATCTTGGCATGAGTAGAAACATATTTGAAGTACAAGGCAACATCTCAGATGCGCAGCGCCAAAACCACAAATCACAGGGCGCTCAGATTAAAAGTTTAAACCTCTGTGTGAACACACGGACATGCATACACACACACACACACAAACATTCACACACACATGCATGCACGCAACTCACACACAGACACATAGACACACACATACGCACACAGATTGTAGTTTTATATCTTTCCATTTCTTTTTAAACACGACCCATTACACTCACACACACACACACACACACACACACACACACACACACACACACAAAATAGATTAGTCGTTTAATATCTTTCCATTTACTGGCCAGTGATGCTGGGAATCTGGTGCAGTCACAGAGACGTGGCCCTTCATTTCAACAGCATCTTGAAATGGAAACTACTCAAAATGTCTTTAACATATGGCGGGATTTTCACATTTGATGCTTGCATAAAAACAGTAAAAATATGACATGGTCAATCCATAACTCCTGCAAATACTTAATATGTTCACAATAAACAACAACTGTGAAAGATAGGTGAATATTTCATGTGCAATGCTGTTTATATTATTAGATGTCTGTGTGTGTATGTGTGTGTGTGTGCTGTGGCGTTAAAGAATTGCGCTTTTGGGTAATCAACAATTAAACTATTAGGTCTGGGGTTTCTCCCCGCCAGTCTGACAGCTTTGTCGGTTGGCCTTTCGTGACGGTTGGCCTTTCAATGACAGGCTATTTTTCATGGTTTCCTCTGTCTTGGACAAACACCAGTATTTTAATTAAAAAGCCGAAATGGCCAGATGCACGGCCATTTTGTCAAGCGATTACTTAATGAGAGCCATAAGCAGAGCCGCCAAACATCGGCGAGGTCAAAGAGGAAGGAAAGTAAAGACTGGCGCTGTAAATTCACTTCACTGGGGCTCTCATGAACATCTAAGGCTAGACCTGTGCACTGTGCATTACTGAATAACAATGAGACTTCCTTATAATGCTAATGAAATCAAATCGATTTTTTTAATGCTAATCGGTCATCTGACACCCATGCTCTACAGATTAAAATTAGCCTACTGGCTAACACTAGTAACTTACTTTGCCTTTTAAATACTATTATATACTCTATTATATACTGCAGCAACAACTACGACTACTACTACTACTACTACTAGGATAAAGAAGAAGAAAATGTCAACAAAGAATGCCCCAAAGAAGAAATCCTCATCATTTTAGTCTCTAATAAGGTCAGGTAGCCACAGAGTAGATGACAGTGGTGATGATTTGCTGTACAAACAAACACGTGGCTCCAATAGTTGTCCTACTTGTTTTTCCTCTGTTCAGTTGTTTGTGCCTTTGCTCGCCTGTTTTTCATTTCTCCGCAACCGATGCCACTGCTGCTGTGTGCTAATTTCCCCATAGATTTGATAACAGTGCAATGTAGTTCACAAATCGACATCTGTTGTTGGGCTGGTTCTGGGCTGTTATGTTGGGACGATCCAACAGGTGGCATAAGACTACTGCCCTTCCTTCTGCAACACAGGCCTAGCCATTGAAGCTTTATTCACCTAGCGGCCGCCTGGGTTCCATCTTGGTTGTAAACACTAGCTGGGGGTTTGAACTGGATGCAATTCCGCATTCACTTCCATCACCCAGCTGGCGTTTAGAACCAAAATGGCCACTAGGTGAATAAGGCCCACGGGAGCTCCCAGGTGCCCTTGTTGTTGGCGTTAGCTGTGCTATGCTAGCAATTCAGGGGTAAACTAAAGTGTCCCAACGGCTACTCTCCCTGAAGATACTGTTGGAAGAATAAACAAGAAGAACCACTCCTTAGTTGGTTCCTCATTAGTTAAATCTAGGATGTTTGAAAGTAGAGATGCGTGACTTAGACCAGGCGTATTTGATCAATTTTCTGTTCCAACTAAGCAGTCTCAATAGAAAATACCTAAAAGGAAGAAAATAATATCGATCTATCCCTTTATCTGTATACTTGGATACATGTTTATAGCCTAGTATTTGTGCGTGTTTACCCCAGTATAAGCCCTAATGTTACAGGCTCCTAAAGAATGTCAACAATTTTCTGGTGACTTACTTTCTATATCCTCTTTGCGCATGGAGCTTTAATTTCCTTTAGGTGCCCCCCCCCCCCCACCGTTAAAAGGCAGCTCCAGTCTGCCCTGACTAATTTCCTCTCAGCCTCACAGATCACAGGCCTGCCCCGCCCAGCACTGCCTCTACTCCCCCACAAAGACCCTCGTAATCCGGGCGCTTGTCCATAATTAATCTTCCCAGTCGCCACATTATTAAGGCAGCCACCCACAGGCAGGAGATGCAGAAACGTAAACCCAGGCCCTCTCAGTCTCCCTCTGCCCCCCCCCCCCCCCCCCCCCCCCCCCGTGTCCCTCTCTACTGCCCTGGAATGGGTTGGTGGTGGTGGTGGTGGGGGGGGGGGGGGGGGTAACGCCGTGGCCCCTGCTATCAGCAACAAGGGTCTTTCACTCTGGCCCCGGACCCCCTCTGTCTGCTGATCAAACAACCTAGGACCCCCCCCCCCCCCCACCCCCCACTCTCTGCTTACTCCCGCCCCACCCTCCCCCCTACCAATCTCTCTCTCTCTCTCGTCTTTCCTCTCTCGTCCTTTCTGTTGATCTCTAGCCATCTTTCCTCCTCTTGTTATCTGTCTTGTCTCTCTCCCTTGTTGGTCTTTTGTGGACATTTCTTCTCAGCACCCTTTCTTTCTCTCTTTCTTTCTTTCCTTCTTTCCTTTCTTTCATTATTTTGCTCCTTCTCCCTTTCTTTCTTTCTGAACCAATTGGATGGCTTTCAATGCAGCCTTTCCGACTTTAGACAGATGCTAAAAATGGTCCGGGCTAGGCCATGATTTAGCTGTCCTGTAAAAACGACAAAATACATCTGATATCTGTTTTTGTCATTTAAAAGTTTTAAAGGCACACAATTACTCAACTACATCCCCAAGGTTTAGAAACTCTTGGAAACGATTGGCTACAAAAAGACACGTCAAGATTTAAAAGACTGACTATAATAATCATGACATAAGCATAATGCTTTTTGAGAGTAAATTAAGTTAAGTTAGGTAGGCCTGTAAGAGCGGAATGTGCACACACACACACACACACAGTTTGCAAGCATGGCCAGCACGTCTAAACGAGGCCTTTAGATCTAAATCTTACAGGATTGTGTTCAGAATAGAAGACAGCAGGGAAGCTTGGAATTACTACAGATGTCCCCACCTGAACCTCGCCATTAGCATCGTCAAACGACAAGCACAATCCTGTCTACAGGCCCTAAGACAATGTCAACAACACATGTTTGATGCACGTTGGAAATAAGCTTGAGTATGAGTCAAGACGCACGTCGTAAAGGCTAAAGGCTGTCATCGCTTTCTAATCATGGTTGGTAATGCTAGCTTCCAGAGGAGTTACATTGTTGGACTGTGTAGAACTGAACAACCTGAACTTCCTGTTTGATGGAGAGGAGAAACCTTGCACGCAGAACACCAAAGGTATTGTGCAATGGAAATATACTACAATGAACAGAAAACAATTCAACTGGAGAGTACCATTTCTCTAACAATAAAGTGCGACTTTATGTACGTCACTAAGTCAAACTTGGCCACCGTGTTCCTCACAGGCAACGGGTAGCTGTTGGCCTTAAAACAGAGCGTTGTCCATCAGGAGAATAAATGTGATTCTCAGCTGTCAAGATGTCAGCTGGTATAAATTCACGTCAATCTTCTTCACTAGACCCCCCCCCCCCCCCCCCCCCCCCCCCCCGCGAGGAACACAATTGAATTAGCGGCCAGAAAACTGTAAACACTCGTTCGCTTTCATCCCTTTATGGACGTGCGCACCAAAGACAATGTGTTACGAGCAAATAAATCGGCCTTGACAGCCACATCAAAAGGTGCAGCGAAGGGGCTTACCGCTGCTTAAAGCACAGGAATTCTGTTGCTAAGCAGCCGTCCAAAACATCAGCACCCTAATGATGACTGCAACGCGGCGTGCTCTGCTTAACCTGGTTAGCGAGGGCCGGGGACTTTGCTCTGACACCCGTCGTCCTGCTTGTACCTCGTTGTTACACTGACACGCACACACATGCATACCAAGCAATACAAACTAGCAAATAAACGGCTCGCCAGAGAGAACGTCTCTCGCAGCATAGGCAGCAACATACACACAAGGTGAATTGAAGTTCACACTGCTAAGTGTTTCCCGGGTACTTTGTTACCACCCAATAGGGACCTAACATCCCCAAATCTTTCTTCTTCTTTTGCTCTGTCATAAATAATTAACGGATGGTAATCTATGGATCCCCCCACCCCTACACACACACAAACACTCACAGACACACACACCCACTGCCCTTCTAGGGAGGACAAGGCCGTTGATGAATTAAGATGTGCTCCAATGCATAAAGGCTATGAGTCACTGTGAGCCGTCGCCCGGCTGTGAATAAATGTGGTTCCCTCATCGTAACCCGGTGAGGTGCTAAATCACCGGCCTTTCCAGGAACCATGGAGCTGTGTTTGCGCGCGCGTGTGCGTGCGTGCGTGTGTGTGTGTGATTGAATAGGGCTAGCTAGGTAGCCCTAAGTACTATACAACTTATCCCTAAGAGTACAATGCTAACCGTTAGAATACCATGCTAACCTCTAGAATACCATGCTAACTGCTAGCTGTTGTTACTATAATTGAAGGAAACACAGCCAGACAGAAACATATAGCTTCAGTCGCCCTCATAGGAAATAGAAGTGATAGGTGACCTCTCACTTACTTGTAATCCAGAAAGAATTAGTCATAACAACAGTGCGTAAATCCCTTTAGGAAAGCTGAGCTGAGTGAACGTAGCATGAAGCTGCCTGGCGCGCAAATCATCTTTTTCTTTTTTTTTTTACCTAACTTGAAAGATGAAAGGGAGCTAGCACTCTGGATTATGGAGAACAATCAGGAATTATTAGTAGTGAAAAATACTGAAATCGGCTTTCTGTAAAACCAATCATTACCAATTATCTCTGATTTGCGTCAGTTAGTCACAATACTTTATTTTTTCTTCTATTAACCACCATGCTTAAACAAATGCTTAAATATATACTTGGTAACTTTGTCTACATATATGCATCTATATATAATACAATAAACATAAAGTGATAACATACAGTAACATAAAATAGTCAGGGTGAATAAGCATTTTTACAGAGCCCCACCATCTTAGATTTGGCATTCATTTGTTATAGTTGACCACATCTCCTTTCCAGATGTGCTCTTCTGTGCTCAACACTTCAGGTGGTTTGTTCTTTCCTATTCCTAATCTGCAATTCATTTTATTTATTTATTATTAATACTCCACAGCAATTGGTATTTATGACACAAAGCCCCGCCTCTTTATGGTAATGAGCTCATACCGCTCTCTTCTGATCCTCAGCTCTTTGTAACAAAGCTCATCACCTCTATTTTCTGGGGTAATTGCAGGGAAAAGATCTCCCTTTGATACTGTTTGCGATGCTGCAGCACTATCGCCGCCACCGCCGCAGCATTGAACAATGCCATGCGTGCTGATACACCTGCGGAAAAGACAAACAGCGCTCCTGCAGATATATGACATATCTCTCATCCTGGTGCAGGATATGAACTCCTCTGTCATCTTAACGGCAGAAGGGTAGGGTAGGGTGGGGAGGGGGGAGAGGTGGAGTTAGGGAGGGGTGGAGGTGAGGGTTGCATAGTGGAACAGTAGGTGCTGAGAGACATGTGTTGAACACAGCGAGCTGTCTGGCAGCTGGCATTCCCAGACCCCCACTCTCCTCCCCTCTGTGCACGCAGACGCATACACACACACACACACACACACACACACACACACACACACACACACACACACACACACACGCACTCCCGGGCCCTGTGTCTGATCTCGTGGCCCTCAATCTGTAGACACAGAGCCTCAGGGCTCATCACTGGGCCCCTGAGTGTTGCTGAAAAGGGTCATGGCCCTGTGTCCTCCTGGTCTCAACCACCTACAACCAACAACCCTCCACCTCACCATCCCACCTGGACCTGTCACACATGTGTCAGGTGAGTCCATACATTGCCCCCTCATAAGCCTTGGTCCCCGTACCCCGGCTCAAAGGCCTTTAACAGAGGTAAGATGTAGTGTTGTGAGATACAGAGAGCTTGGCTTGTTTAACCCTGCCACCCAAAGAACAACCAGCACTGCACTGACATACACTAACACAGAACACTATTCTATTCGGCATCGCTTGAATAAAGGGCATGGATGTTGGTAACCACTTGTGTTGTGGTCGAATCCTGCACCGTTGAGAGAGAAATAAAGTATTTGAAAAAGGCAGGACTTTGTAGCATATCTCCTCTGACACAGAGGGAGAGAGGGAGAGAGAGATGTGTAGCAGAGAAAAAGAGAGGGAGGCCTAGCAGAGACAGAGAGAGAGAGAGAGAGAGAGAGACAGAGAGACAGATAAGCAGTGTGGATCCTGCTGAGAGAATCTGTTATCAGGGCTGGCGCTCCGCACTGACATTAAGGATAATCGTATCTATCAGTGTGCTGCCAAACATCCCCAAGTGAGCCTGGCAGAGAACAAAGGCAAGCCTCGTCTCTCAGAGCTAAGGTTACGGGCGGATGATGATGTACTTGTCATTGGATGGGGGAGGGGGGATGCGGGTGTGTGCAAATGATCCACCACCCGCCCACCCGCCCTGTAACCCTCCCCTCCAAGCAATGAGAGAGGGAATCATTGTGCAGCAGATATGCAGGTATCAGCTACAAACGTGCAGATGTACCCTCATTCTCTAGCCTGATCGCCGCACCGCTGCCAGCTTCGTACCGGTTACGAACCAACAGGAAAATAAACGGATACTGTTGAAGACTGGAGCAATGTGCCGACGAAGCGATGGGAAAATAAGCAAAGGGCAATAATAGGACTAAGCCCCGCCCCTTGCGTGCCATTTGCTCAGCAGATACGCCTGTCTGGGCAAAGTCTCGTGAAGGCCAATGTTTGTTCAGGACTATCTGTTTTCATAATTCGGGTTTAAAGACTTAATTTAAAGACTTGATAAAAAAAGTTTTAAAGATTGAACGTGACATATAGTTAAAGTTGGGGAGTGATACCTTATTCCTGAAATTTGACTTTAGTGAAGGCATGTCTTCAGTAATATAATACCATGCAATGTTTAGCTAATGTGCAGACGTGTTATACCAGATCCTCATCACAAACACTAATACTAACCAACTGTACAATATGGCAGCCAGGTGTCAATAGCTACACGTCTATACCCCCCGCCTACGGGAACAAAACAAGTTGTTTGTTCGAGACAAATATCCTCGACAAAAAGGGGAGCACTTCTGAGGTGACCTCAGAAGAGGGTTGAGTCCGAGCAAGAGGGATGGATCACTCCGACGTGTACCAGACAAAGGTTTGGTGGAGAGTGGAAAAATATTGCCTTCACAGGGGAAGCGCCGCTTTGTCAATGATAAATGGCCTCTCTCGGCAGAGACTTCCACATGGGTTCCATCAATATCCCATTCATTGTGATGTATTGACTCGCTCCTCAGGTATCCTGGATGCATATTTCTGAACATCTCCCACTGATCTAGCGCCGCTCTACGGCCACAAATCATCTCTTCCCGTGAAGGAAATGTACGAAAAATCAGGATTCCCAGTCACTTAGGTTGTTTGAAGCGGCCATTTATCGATATCAATGCCAGAAGTGTTTTTTTTTTCCGGAACATCTGCTCCCTCTTCTGCTCGTTTATTTGTTTGGCTGTCAAAATAATCTAGATTTTTATTTATTTTTTGCTCAGGATGTGAACCATAAAAATATCTTTAAGACTGGACTCGGGCCATTTCTTTCCACATCAAACGTATTGCCGATGAATAGAGCACTGGACACAATTTCCCACAGCAACATTTTGTCTGCGTCTCGTCTCCTTCCCTTTCTTGTTGCGATCCTGACAGCCAACTAGATAGCTCTCTTCACTCACTCACTCACTCACTCGCTCACTCACACACGCACGCACGCACAGCTACATGGGTAGATACACAGACAAATGGAAAACAGACACACACACACATTCACACACACACACACACACACACACACACACACACACACACACACACACACACACACACACACATACACAAACAAACTCAAGGTGTGGGCAGAGACAGACTGGGTGTGTGTTTAGCAGCTACAGGGCTAGCTAGTTAGCTAGCCCTGTTTGCAAGAGCGAGAGACAGAGAGAGAGAGCAGGAGAGAGATTGAGAGAGACAGAGAGATAGAGAGAGAGAGGGAGAGGCAGAACTATCAGTGGGATCACACCACTTCACTCGACACGCCAGAGTCTAAACAAGTCTCTGTTTTCATTTCCATAAAGCCGCGCTCTGTCTTTTGTTCTGACGGAGATAAGATGTATAAATTATGAGCAGCTGACAAAGTATAGTGGGGCGCCCGGGGCAGCTCATCAGTCATGCTCTGGCTGTCAGCAGGTAACTGATGGGGGCCCTACAGGCACAAAGCCCGCCTTTTAAGCACGGCGAGAGGGGAAGGAGCGAAGTGGGTAGGAGGTACAGGAGGAGGAGCAGAATGAAAGCCCTCCTAGTACTACAGCTGACTCATATTGAACTGGCCTCTGCAGTCTGAGGGGCGACTGGCTGGGGATTTTGTTGCTGTTGTCCATGGCTCTCCAGGAGTGTGTGCGTGCGTGCGTGCGTGCATGCATGTGTGTGTCTTACTGTTGTGCTCTGTTGACACTCGACAATGGCCGTCAAGCGGAGTAGCATGGAAGGGAGACATAGGGTCGTCTGTAGAGACAGGAAGAGGCCGCCCACCCAAAAGGACGTGCTGTAGAGAAGACTGTAGGAGACGAAAAACAGGAAATGTCACATCTGTAAAACAGCGGCTAGACGATAGCAGTGACAACAAATGGATAACAATGTATGTGTGTGTGTATATATATATATATATATATATATATATATATATATATATATATATATATATATATATATATATGTATATATATGTATATATATATATATATATATACACACACCCAAACTATAACTTTCACCATGACATCGTGGATCCCACAATTTCATGTTCATTTGGAAGGGCCCAGATGTAAGGATCTAGCTCTGATTTACTTACAGAGGGAAGCCATTCTCTGAGTGTGTTTGTATGTGTGTGTGTGTGTGTGTGTGTGTGTGTGTGTGTGTGTGTGTGTGTGTGTGAGTGTCACCATCACACCTCCGCTGCCACTTTTAACTTTTGACTGAGGCCACACTACAGTACACCATGAAAAAATACATATATACATTCACCAATGTGTCCAAGTGGAAATCTGAAATCCTCAGGTTGCGTATTTCTGAAAACAATGACATATCACTAAGATGTGATCCAGACATTGGCGGCCAGCTAAAGTGGTCTGTGCATGCACAGGAGAGAAGGCATGGACTACGTTAAGGCCATTTCAGTGTGGATGGACAGTGTCTTGGAAAACACTGTTATACTAGTACATGATGCTAGTTTGGACAGAAAAACAGCATTTTGCCCAACATTTATCCGGTATAGTGTGGCTTTGGCCCCAGGCTAGTCAAGTTGGTCTGGGTTCGGACATCACCCATCTCACCCACATGTTGCGTCACATGACACTGCACTCGCATCGTCTAACCGCTAATATTAAAACACAGATGGCCAGGGAAGCGCATACCATTTTCAATCCCGTCCAATCAGCTCCTCTCTTCTATTGACTGTGGGTAAATGGAGACGATCTGATACAGAGATGATGGATCAGAACCAAAGCCCTCTCAGCTCTCTCCTTATATATCTGAAGGCCAATCTCCACCTCGGTCTGACTTCATGGAAGACAGAAGGGGATCACACCTTCATTTAGGGCAGACAGGCAGCTAGTTCGCTGGATCAAATGACGTGGGACAGGGGACGGAGGGGGGGCGGTGTTATAAAACTGGATACAGCTCTGAAAAGAGTTGGTGTCACCAGAGGAAGAGAGACAGGGCTGGCACTCAGGAGATGTAAAGTAATCCTGTTAATCCTCCCCACACCCGTGCCCAGAGGGAAGACATTCGTCCACTTCAAAATAAGGGCGTTGCAGAATAGACGTTGTAAATGCCGTTGTCAGTTGGCGCTCCAAGGCAGTGTTGGGAAGAAGGCCCATAGGCTCTCATACGTGGTGCGGAAACCCTGCTTTCAGCATCGGTGAAGTGACACTAGGCAAATATGAGTTAGAAACATTGTCTTGTCTCAACAATCTTGACAAATGATCGTTCACTATGGCAGAACTCGTGCGGCCCTTGTTGTCACATTTCTAGTAAGTTAGAAGATAGAGGTAAGGATAGGGTTATTGTACTGTAACATGGAACTATTTCTCATCCAAAAAACACAACATTGTCATGGGATTCTGAATTTGAAATATTTTGAGATCTTATAAAACAAAAGATTGAATCTAAGCAAAACCTTTGTTTGCAAAAGTCTGCCTATACAACTGCAGTTTGGATAAGATTAGTGTCAAACAGTTTATTTATTTTTACCAAATAAATTACTAAGTGAATAATATTACCGTGAATAGACACATAAATAAACACTGGCTGGTCTCTGTGTCTGTGCCTGTCTGCATGTGTGTGTGTGTGTGTGTGCGTGTGTATGTGTGTGTGTGTGTGTGTGTGTGTGTGTGTGTGTGTGTGTGTGTGTGTGTGTGTGTGTGTCGTGCATGTATTTCACCTCCACGCCCATAAGTGCATGTGTGTTTTTACATGTCTTTGTTTAAAAAGGACAAATAAAGAGAGCAGGCAGTAGAGGGATGTGTGTTTTGTTTCTTGGGCGTGCAAGTCGACCCCATTTGAGAGCCGTGTGTGAAAGGAGAGAGCAAGAGCAAGAGCGAGAGAGAGAGAGAGAGAGAGAGAGAGAGAGAGAGAGTCGCCTGCATATGAACAATGGTGCGTAACATGATCCTTCATTACACATTGTGTAAACAGTGTAACTTATCACTGCTGCCACTCACCATGATTGATTGCGGCCTGTCACCGAATAAGAGTGACACATTAGTGAAAAAGACAAAACTTTTCTTTTTTCTTTTTGCTCGCCTCTCCTCTTCAAACAAAGAGCTCTGACTGCATTCATGCTGCCACAGAAAGTGGTGATTAATGTGTTTCTTGCTCGGTAATCCCACACCCCTGGCTAATGAAGAAGGAATCTATCATCCGTTCTTAGGCTGGCAGATGTCGCGAGGACAGCGATCCAAGTGCCTGGGAACAATTTACTTTCTTTTCTCTAATTGTTCCTGAAAAGTGTGACAGGAGAGTGAAAAAACACAACAACACACACATGAACGCACACACGCCCACGCCCATGCACGAACACACACACACACACACGCATGCATGCGCACACAAACACATGCACACACATTCAAGTCGACAGATCCTGGGGGTTGGGGGGGGGGGGAGCAGACAAAATATGTGGGGGCTGCCTCTTCACTATTAGACCAACACTAAAGTCTTTCACCTGAAAGGGATATTTAGCCTTCAGGCTACACAGCAAAACTCTCTCACGATCAGAGGGAGTGTTTGCTACAGTATGATTATAATCTTCTCACATGCTTTTTTTCCTACCCCTATTTCGCCTCAAAATAACAGCTGCCGAAATGCGATGAAAGAAAAACTAAAGTGTTAGCACACCTCCGTTGAGCTATTAAAACATAAAACGACTCCCATTGCAAAACCTTGCGTGTACTGCACAAGGCCGGCGGGGCATCTTGCCGGGTTCCAAGGAGTTCATAAACAAGTCATCTGTGCTTAATTAAGCTGGTTACATCTCGTAATCAAGGGGAGAAAGCAAGGAATTAAATAGCAATTAGAGAATAAGGGTTGGTGCTCAGGGATTACCCTCCCCTAAGAGAGGAGTGTGTTCCACCAAACAGCTGCTGGTGCACTTATTGCTGTAAAAAAATTAAGACAAGATGCAATTTATAGTATGTACACACTTTGTTTTTAAACGCATATTCATTGTTTAATGAAACATGCCCCAAAGTGAGAAAAATAATACTATATATTTCAACAAGTTCTGTCCACAGGAAGGTTCATTGAAAGAAAAGTGAATTAGCTAGACCCGATTGCGGCAGCAGGTTTATGGGTTTATAAATCTCAGTTTGGACACATTTACTTAGATTAGGACAAAGCGCGAGCAGCTAAGTCTAAACACGCCACAGCTGTCTGCACTCACATCATTTGATTTCATCTGGTTCCATGCCTGTTCCCATTACCGGGCTGATAAAACAGCAACACTCACAAACATCTGCCCGCCTGAAGGGGCTTCGCCTGTTGATAATTCATTCATCTGGAGGTCACATGGTACTTAGCTCGCACAGCCTAGCACCCCGGCTAATAAATCAATTTCTCAGGTGATTATGAGTAATTGCATGTGCTTTTAAGTTGTACTGTCCGCATCGAGAGGTGCAGCATTATTATTTATTACTTTTATTGAGTGAATTATGTGACTGCGATGACTCATCGCTCTAATTGTACTTGTTGTTACTAGCCTTGCTCCGAGCGTGATCCCTGTTTTACGCCTCAATGTATTGACTTCGGAAAACTGACACGGGCTAGTATGCTGAGTAAAACGGGTTATTTCGTAGAAAAGGCCTTCCTTGTGAATTGCTCATTCTAAAATAAGAAAGTAATGATCTTATAAACTGGTTTTATTTCAAAATGTGATTGTTCTGTTAAATGGTTACAATTGGCTTTGTGGACTGATGTAAGCCGTCTCTGTTAATAGTGCAGCGTGTGAGATTTGGCCAACTGTCGATTTAGTCCTCCACAAAACAGGGGGCAGCATATTACCAGAGAGTTGGAGTGTCCCGCTATATTGTAAAAAAAACAAGGAAATGCACAGTTCCTCCCCCACTGAATATATCGTAAAGCTAACTGTTTACAGTGAATCTGTACTATGACATCGTCAGGTGACTCTCCTTCAAGTGATCTAGTAAGTTAGAGCCAACATTAAATTTTTCAGTGTACTTTTGACATGATTGACAAGAGGTGAGAATATGCCCTCTACTTCTTCATCATCTCATGTTAAACTGAGGGCAGACTGGACACTGCAGTAACGGCAATCGCCTCTTGAGGTGCAAAGCGGTGTTACGAGACGATACGGGCCGGCGCTAACTGGTTTAGCTGCTAACTTAAGTAAATATCGCTGCAACTCAACACATCAAACCTATTATTTCTACAAATTATGTTGATAATTGTAGTTTTTTAATGTTTTATGCGAATTATCTTACACGTTTCACCTTTAAGGCCAGAGATAAGATAGATCTTATAGATAAAGCAAAAAAAAACAAGCCAAACCATAACCAAACCAAAACAAGTTGCAACCGAATACCCAACAATGGAACGACAGGAAATTGGAAAACATTTGCACGCACAACGATTCCCATCCCATCATTCTGGTTAGTGTGGTTCAACGCCATGGGAACGTCAGAATTAAAGATCATCGGTGTAGATGAGGGACAAAACGCTGGGTCCTCCCCTGACTGTAATACACGACCCTCCAAGCTCAAAGAGAGAGTGCTTTGATAAGGAAGGGCTCACCCTGTGGGATGGAACACACATAAAGGGACCACCGAGCCCCCTTATCTCCACCAAAACAAGTGATATGGAAATACTGAGGCAGTGATCTCATATGGGGGTGGGTGAGTGTTGCACTTCAAAGGCCTGCTGCTAAAGACCTACCACCTGCCAGGGAAAACTTCAACACCACAACACCGACCTTTGCTCTCCTTACAGGTTGTATCACGCACAACGACAGAATGATACAGTAACACGGTAAATGGTACAGCTATTATAGGCTGATTGTCTACTGATATCTCACATCTACACATACTAGGAATGTCGGGAAAAAGTCCTTGGGGGGGAGAGGGAGGCGTAACTAAGGGGGTACTACAGGCAAAAGACCACAGAAATGACTTAGGATGTATTCTTTTGTAGCTGTCCAACATCTGGCTTCATTTCAATCTGAACATTGCTTTGGATTTTTACAAGAGGCTCATTCGTTTTCAAATCCGTATTAAATATACATTTTCAACCCCAATGGGTTGTGCATATAGAACTGCATGTAGAAGTCTTTCAACCAACATCCGTACTCCAACGTCCCTCACACACAGTAGGTCTGCACGGGATTCAAGTCTAATCGCTTGAGATAAATCAGTAGTGTTTGGCACGGCGACTGTTAACAGCCTCACTCTATCTATCTGATCCTCCACTGATGACTAATTAGACGCCCATCACAATCATAATAACACAACAAAACGTCAGCCGCGCAGGATACAAATGAAGTGATCTTAGCGGCACAACGTAACACGATATAAAGCAAGCAAATCACACACGCGTGAAGAGAGGCAGGGGTCGCGGTGGTGAGGTAACGCCAGCCTAATTAAGCAATTGCACGCAGTGCGGTGTGTCACCCCGCCGCTGCGATGTGAACGTCCGTCCGCTGGGGGAACGTTGAGTCTACTGGACGCCCGCTGTCGACTTTGGTGAGGACTCACGCAGACGATGTGAGGTCAGATTCTCGGTTGTTAAAAAATAACTCATTTTATGCTGGGGGGGGGGGGGATCACGCTACGTAAGGCAATTCCTTCAAAGGACGAAGGCGTCTAGGAAGTATTTGTGAAGGATTATGACTTGAAAGCAGGGGGGCACGTATGAAGCAAGTAATGTGAAAAATGTCCCAAAATATATATATGGGTCAGATAAAACCCATTGTAACGGTTAAAACTGAACTTAATTATGCAGGGACCGCATCAAGAGTGGCCGGGATCGATGGCCTGTGTTGTAGCTGGTTGTGTTTGTACTGTACGTACACGTATTGTTTAAATAGTCCCCCCCCCCCAAGTATTTTCAAGGGACTTGCTGGGACTTTCCTAATTCAACAAATATGCACATTTCACTTCAAACATAAATCGACATTCTTGTGTTATTGAATTGGAGCAACACTCAAGGGGAAAGCACAGTAAACCAACCAACAGAATTCCTTTGGTGAACAAAAAGCAGTTGGTGGACATGTTCCTATCACGCTCAATATGCAGGAGACAGTTAACCGCGACCAGATTTGAATAGAAGGTCTGATCCCAATAATACAGAACCCTTTTAGAACTTTTCTTCCTAAAATAACCTAACATTACATTAAAATTGTGTCTTTGATAGGAACTGGCTCTCATTTGTCCAATGAATGTCCAATGATGCCTCCTAAGCAGCTAGCCCATTGAGCTCGTTCTGCATGTAGTGTGGAAATGGCCATAGGGTATAAAAGCTGTCTTTTTTTTATTTCATATTTTTTGACTGTCTTTGTCCCGCTTTAACCAAAACCATTGTCAGCACCCTTGCGCCTAAGACGGAGACAATAGCCTATTCACATTGGTCTAATGCGCGGCTACGTGACATACGATAAATATTGCATTAGCAGAACATGCAAGGCTGTCAATGGGGAGATAATGCTCTTGTCAGCATCAAACTAACCACGAGCCTCCCCCAAGCAAATGATTCCTTTAAGGTATTCCTGTATGGTAAATCATTCATGGAGCTAGCATTGTTAAGAAAAAGCACTTAAGGGGATCTGCTCAAAGTAAATATATTTATAAGTCATGGTTAAAACAAAAAAAGAACACATGGTAGGGTAGCGTTATCCTTCCTGTCCCGGGCCATCTGAAAACCTATTAATGTCCATTGTGGTTAATGGACACACAGGACTGCATCCATTAAGTGTTTTACTTTGAATAAATCGGTCCCGGCACATTGTTGTAAAGAGGTGAATTAGCATTACATATTAACGTCTTCTTTATTGAAACGCTTTTATTTATTGTACAGCAAATCCCACCCCTGCAGTTGTGTTGAAGGGGAAGAGAAATGGAGTAAAAATGAGCAGAAATAATTGCCTTAGGTGTAAGATACATGAATGCTTTGTAAAGCACAATCGAAGTACAATCAATGTTTGGCGGTGACAGTTCATTTAACATTTGCATCACTACACCGGGCAGGAAGTCAATACTCGGCCCTCAGCGCGAATGGGAAATACATTTTAGAAGTACAGTATGTTTTAACCGTTGATTGAGCGGGTTTCCACTCGTCAATAGCATCACCTTTCGTTCGTCGTGCAAGCGTATCCAACGGTGAGACGTAAAGTCGATGTAATATCGCTGTCGCGTGGCGAGTGGCCACGTCGTGTCTGAGAGAGAGAGAGAGAGAGAGAGAGAGAGAGAGAGAGAGAGAGAGAGAGAGAGAGAGAGAGAGAGAGAGAGAGAGAGAGAGAGAGAGAGAGAGAGAGAGAAAAAGAAGAAGTGAAGGAAAAAGCTACAAGCAAACGTTGATTACTCGGATTACTTTTGGTCGAGCGGAGTTGTTTGTGGTTTTTAAAAGGTACGTGCATGGGGGACAGCGATCAGACTTGAGTAATGGTTTGCAACCCACACACGCAAACACAGACACAGACACTTTATCATTCACAAATCATCTCAAGATGGTGGTTAGAAGACAAAAGAGGGCGTAAATTGTAGGTGAAAATTTGGCTTGTCGTGAAAGGCGGTGTCGGTTTGCGGTTTGTGTTTCTTTCCTCTCTGGGCCATGGCTTGTATGGAGTCCAAACACAGGAGTGTTGACAACGTGATGGATGAACCATGGTAAAGTGGTTAGTGATCGTAAAAGCACCCAAGAAACTGTTGTTTTATTTTTTTCCACGAGCACAAACAAATGACTCCTTTCACATTGTACCCATCACTTATACATTGTCCTAATTACAAAGTATGACCTATGGTGCCAGAAACACAAAACCACAGACAGAATGTCAGGGAATACAAATGTTGCCAGACTGTGGTTCACACGATTAGACTGTTGGCCTTTCCTTGTGGCACGTCATTGATATCCCTAAAAGTAAAATCGTAATTTAACATGTATGAAAATAAAGTTGTGAATCAATATAGGTCACCAAATATCTGGTAATGTTTCATTTATCGAGAAAAAGTAGAGTATTTAGTTTTTAGGATTTTAAGATGTTATTTTAATACTAGTTTCAAATATTGACAATTGAAAATTCATGTTGCATTAAATTCGCACTAGGCAAGACAAAAGTTTTTATAATAAGTAACCCCCTTATATCTATTGGAGAAACACAATAGTGACTATGAGCTTGCACAATATTACAGCCAGGTAGCACTGGAATAAATGACTTAGCTATATGTGCATAAGCATCAATAGTGTTACACAATATGTCATCATCATTGCATTTCCTATTGAATATATTTAATAGCATATTTAATTGCCTAGATATATCACAGACAGATATTATAAGGAATTGAGGTACTGAAAGCAATAATCCCTTTATAAACCCTTTCAGCGTGTTCAGCGACCACTAGAGGTCTCTGTGGCTCACCCCCTTGTCTACAGTACATAAACCTGCAGGAAAAACATAAACACATTATTCTCCCTCATCACTGCATAACAGGGAAAACACAAGGTGGGTTGAGTTGCAAATGGCATAGAAAAGCAAGCACTGTGAACGTATAGAGAGACGACTGGAATACAAATGAGGCTGAACCAAAGAAAGAAATATTGGCACACCGTTGACTACTTCCGAAATCCAAGGCACCAAATTAGGAGGATAAATTAACCAAATTAACCCAGTGTGACCCCCCGCCCCCTCTCCTCTGACAAAACTGTTTCTGATTAACCGAAACAAGCACCTTTCAGAGTCTCACCAGGACAAAGATTAAAGCCTTTCGAAAACAAAAAACAAAAACAAAACAAAAAGAAATCAATGAACTACCAGGGCCCCAACAGAAGAGCTAGGCTCCCCGGCCATGCAGGGGCATTCTTCACATGCTGGCAGTATGAGCGATGCGGGTCACTTAGCGAGTGGCCAGGACTCAAAAACAAAAGAAAAGTCCCAAGCAATGGCTTTCCAGTGGATGAATTTGTCAATGTCTCGCGCCTTAAGGCATCCAGGCCTCGCCTGACCCCCAGCCTCCATTCTGAAGATAAATACCTCTGTCACCGTTCACCTCCAGTCCCTGGACACAAATTTAACTTGTCATCCATCATCCCCGCTGAGAGCTATAATTTTCCCCCACCCAGTAATGAGTCGAAGACCTAAGGAACGCGGCGACGGGGAAGGCCGGACGGCTGACCCACAGACAGACGGAGGGACGGACGGACCGCGCCGCTGCAAGTGACAGAGCCGTCGGAATCCACATTTTCTTTATTTTTTTATGGGTATTATTTGTATGAAATGACTTGATCCCCCATGCATTGACTCACCAAGCAGCCCGTGCGCCAAGCAGCTAAATGATTGACTGTGACATTCATTGCGGCGATGGGTCCATGCAAAGTTCAAGTCGTGGAAGGTGTAAAGCCGAGGGTATTTGTTTCCCTCAAATGGCCACAGCTGACAAGCTTGTATGATAATGTGCCCACTGTACATCACCTTAATTGACACTTAAGTCTGCCACTGGCCTCGTGAACGCCGGCCGGCTTTAGGGGAACAAATCCTTTTTAATGTGCATTCCTTGTGAGGGATTGGGTTCTGTGTGTGTCTGTGAGCGTGTGTGTGTATGTGTGTGTGTGTGTGTGTGTGTGTGTGTGTGTGTGCAAATGCACACGTGTCTGTTTGTTGGTTTTAGAC
Source organism: Lota lota (assembly GCA_026745465.1). Classification (NCBI taxonomy): domain Eukaryota; kingdom Metazoa; phylum Chordata; class Actinopteri; order Gadiformes; family Lotidae; genus Lota; species Lota lota. The sequence goes on along the minus strand of JACYXH010000292.1, from coordinate 5,971 downwards.
ATTGTGTCTATGTCTTAGATGTGTCTTAGTGTGTGTGTGTGTGTGTGTGTGTATGTGTGTGTGTGTGTGTGTGTACAAACGCACACGTGTCCGTTTGTTGATGTTAAACATTCTGTGTATGTCTTAGATGTGTCTTAGTGTGTGCATGTGTGCCCACATGTCGGTGCATGCTTGGGGGTGTGTGTGCTCACGTGTGTGTGTGTGCGCATTTGTGTGTGTCTTTATGCTTGGGTGTAGTGTGTGAAATTGATGAGGAGAGAAAGATGAAGAGATAGGTGTCCAGGAAAACAGCACAGTATGTTCACACAATCAACCCACCACCCCCACACACATGCACACACCCTTCCAAGTGAAGCAGATCAACTGCAACTATCTATACTCTGATATGAGGCACGCAAGCTGTTAAGAACAAGCTACAGCAAAATATGAGGCGAAAAAAACATGTTGAGGATTTTAATAATAAATACCTGATTCTGCTGGCAGTAAACCCACATGAGAATACCGTTTCTTAACGAAAAGCAAAGTAAATTGCTTCCCAAATCCCCTTTCACCTGTCTGATTAGGATATTTGCTGCCGTGTAATGTTGTTAGCAGGTTGGTTAAAACCGAGTCGGCATGCACTGGGGATGTGAGTGTGAGGGGGGCGTTTACTTATTAATTGTTGTTTTCGTGTCACCATTGCTGTGTGCACCCTGTGATTTAATCAGCCAAATGCAGTGCCCTGGGAGTGGGGGAATTATGTAGGTTTGGGGGCAAATTTTTTTACCTTTTACTGACAACTTAGTCAGCGTCGTCACAAATACGCAGGCGCACCTCGTGCAGAGATGTGCACGGTGCATCACGATATCACTGATGATCCCAATGATTTGTGTTTAAGCTCACCCACTCATTTATTTAATTTCCACTGATGCCATATAGAACCCCCACCTCCTCCTCCCCCCCTCCCCCCCTCCCCCCCCTCCCCCCCCCCCCTCCCCCCACACACATTCATTTCAAAAGCATGTCTCATCATCACGAGAGATTGGGTTTGACGGTTTGACAGATCACAGAAGTATAGGCGTTGCCTATTATCCCCTGGACATTGATAGGCCCTGAGCTGCGTGTGCATTCTGCTCCCCGCTGCAAGGCCGCTAACGACCCTCGGGCGGCCTACCGCCTCCATCCTCCACACAGGTACAATCTTGTTTACCTCCACTCCCTGGAGACACCTCCCTCTCTCCTCCCTCCCCATACCAGGCCCCCTGGGGACCTGATGAGGCTTCTCTAGTCTCCCCCTGAGTCACCTGACTGGGTCCTTCCTCTAATCACCAACCCCCCCCCCCCCCCCCTCTCCCTTCTCCTCGCCGGTCCTCGGAACCCTGTGTGTCACCTGGAAGGCGTTTGCGCTGCAATTAACCTGGGGCCTCGTTAGCAGGGCACTCTGTTAGCGTGCGGCGGTCTCCTTGGGCTAATGGTGTCAACTAGACTAGACCGCAGGTTCTGGCTAGCTTGCAAGTGCATTAACGAGCACAGGCGCAAATGACATACACTCCCGCACTCGCTGACTAAACGTTCCTACATGGAAGAAAGAAAATGTAAACAGAAAGGATGGCGATGGATCTTAGAAATGATTCATTAAAGTATAACAATCAACCATAGACTGGAGCTTGTAAGAACAATGGGCCAAATAAATTATTCTGAGCCGACTTTGTGTCTATGCATCAATGATCCAAAACAACAAAGTCAGAGGAGCCCAGGACACCACGTCCCCATTGGCTGAAAAAAAGTCCCATTATTCCAAATCCTTTTCCTTTTCTCTCTCCTCCTCCAAGGGCTGAGGACTGCAAATGGAGGCTCCTGCAGCTCCTCACAGGCCGTCCCATTGAATGACAAGAGACAGCACAGTGATGTAGAAATAGGTGGACAGAGATGGATGGATCAATAGACCAGTGCATATGCAGACATGCCTATTGATAAACTCCTGCTGACAACGGCCGAACACTTTGGGCTTATTGGCGTAAATGTCAGTCACGGCGGCCATTCGTTTTCATGCATTTCAGGTCGGATGTCCTCAACCTGTGACCATAGGGTACAGAGGCCAGCCCACAAGGCCCGTGACATGCCACAACACTTTTTGATCACTTGTCCATGCGGATTCCACTATGTGTCAATACAGAGGTCTCCGTCCGCATGACAGGAGGGACAACGCAGACTTGAATTGTTAACGTCCCGAGATCTAATGAATGTGAACAACTCGAACGAGAGTTGTGCCAAAAGGCCAGCTGCTCAAGGAATGTTTAGAATTCCCAAATGAAAGAGGCTTTTGTAAAGCGGCAACAACACAGTGTTGATAACAATTTGGCCATGTGTGCTGTCAGGCGATCTTCCTTGATTACACCTTGAGGTTGTTGTTTTTTTTCAAAGGAGGACGGAAGATAAGTTTTAAGCAGATGCTCTTTGTGTTTGACGAATGAACGTAACCCAGGGTGATCGATATGTCTCATTGTTTCAAGAGCCTCCAACTAGCGGCAGTGTTAATAAGTCATTGTTGTATTTTAACAAGGCCATTCTCTCGACCAGTTGGCAAAAAAAAAGAAGAAGAAAGAAAACAGCAGATAAATCAACATGCTGCTCAGGGAGCAATGAGTAAAATGCTTGATGAATTTGCCAATACTGCAGGAGTGATGGGCCTCATATGTGGGTAATGGACTGTGTTCCTCATTGCACAGATTGTCTGTCAAGATAAGAAACAATAACGAATGACATGGAGTAGAGCGGCTTTTAAAAGATAAGACTCTTTTTTTTTTACCTCATTACAAAGAAATCCGACCATTTAGAACAGGCAATGCCAGACACACAATACCCCTAAAACCATTTCATTCAGAAAAAAAAACACCTGTCAAAATTGCTACACCAAAGACTAAGTTGCCTTGCGGTTCATTCTGCGTCGACACGGAGAATCCTTTATCAAAATGTGTCAAGAAATACGAGCGCCCTTAACCTTTATGAATATAACAGCTTCATTATTTCAAAATTGAACCTTGTGTGCCTTGGCTTGGCTACGGTTTTGGTGAGAGGGTTTTAGTGCGGAGGCAGTGCTGAGGGATAGGGTTCCACTGGAGCCCGGAATGAATAATAGACTGCTTTCTAAGCAGAAGCGCTCTTGGTGGTAGGAGGTTAATATTCTCACATGTCATTAGGTCTGCTGGCTCGACCGATGGCTCATTGAATCAGGCAGCAAGTGATTTCCTCCCGCTGCAGAGGACAGAGCACTTCAAAGGGAAGGGGCTGAGGTCAGGACAGCCCTTCGCTTTGATTAATGACCGCGGCCAAGCAGAGGTTGCCTGTAGGTAAGAATGTGAACGGTGGATTGGAAGTGAAGGGGACTGACTTTTCTTTTTCCTTCTCTTTTTTTGAGCTAAAATTTGAACTGGGCTCTGCAAACTACCAGATACCACGCTCGGGGCTGGGTTGAAGGGTTATGACAAAGGAGAAATAACCCTTCACTGACCCGTCCGGCTTATGCGATCAGAAAAATGAACTGCCCCGCCAGGTGACATGACTTAATAACAATGTTTAAATGAGACAGTACGCACAACTATTAAGCCATCGTTACACTTTTTGTCCTGACTTTTATGTCTGGATAATACAAATGGAATGAAAAGAAATAACACCCTTTGCACCAGCATATGAGGCGTCAATTGTGCTTTATTTGCAACTACTTATTTAAATTGTTTTAGTTACCTTCATGTTATTTTGACTGTGCCTTACAAAATATAGGGCTTCAACATAAAAAAAATAAGGACAATGGTACTTTAATAACCGGGGCCCACACCCAAGCAAAGCTTAACTCCTCTTTTCAAAAATAGTCTAAAATTGGCCCATCCAATTGTGTAAATGGCAGTCGGTCTAAGTGAGGATTAAACATGCCACCACCTGCGTTGCCATTCTCACGGGCCCTATTATCACCCGTCTTATTAGTTTTTGACTCCGCAAAGAGTGCAAATCTGACCGTCTCAATCTTTGATCTCTCAGGCGCTGACACAAATCCTTTCAAGCCTTCCGACGTTCCTCTGCTAAGGTAATTAGCGCTAATTAAAAGGTTTCCAGCTGCCTCCTGCGCAGGTTTTGTTCCTCCACGAGACATTGTCCTCACAGGTGCCTTTCCTGTGTTTACTCGCCGGCACGTCATTCACATTCCTCCTTTCTTATTCACGGGGCATGATCAAGGAGATTAGGACTATTGTTTGGTTGGGGGGGGGGGGGGGGGGGGGGGGGGGGGGGTTGATAAAGGGAGTGGAATGGCCTACCTATAGCCAACAGAAAACTATTCTTTAAAAAATTCACTCATGAGCCAAAACGGTTGCAGCCTCATAACTTTGACAGGAAGAGTTTGAAGTGCCGCTTGACAGGTCGTGGACCTTTGATAATTAACTATTCAGAGCTATGTTTTCATTCGATACATGTTGTTCTCGGTCTTCTGAAACCACTACTAAATGTTTAAAAACAAAAAAGATAATTAAACATATTTCAGAATCCCATCTCATTGTAACACCTAGTAACCTTTATTCTGTTTGAAGATTGACTTGCATGTATAAAAGCTATCCCAGTTTCCAGAAATATGCATCTCAATGGTTCACTACAGTCCTCAACATTTCCCTTTCTGTTTTATTTTACAATAAACAATACATACAGCTTTGATTAACCCTTTGTTTGTGGATCACAAAAAGAAATGTATTTTCCACGTCACTTGTAAGTCAGGGTGTCCTGCTTCACCAGTCATCATTTCCTAAGCCACTCCAGTTACATGCAAAGTGGCCCTTTATTGTGTAATGAGCCAAGACCTTGGAAGAGCTGCCACTTCAAAGGGTCTCTTGAAAAGCTGTCGCCCGTGCTGCCTACTGACATGTCAAGCTGGGATTAAACGTTCTCCCATAATAATTTCTTTGTTTTTAAATGAGTCCATTGTTTATCTGCACCTCGGGTGACAGCCATCAAGGGCATGTAGAGCAGTGGGGTGGCATGGGGTGGAGGACACTAGGAAGTGGCTATACAGTGAACTTCATGTGTTTGCATGAGATTCTCTCCCCCCCCCCCCCCCTTTTTTTTGTTAGCACATGTGAGGAGTCTTGTGGTGTTAGGCAAGGGGTTTACGCAGTTATTCGTAGCTCTTGGGAAAGCTGATTTAGCAAAAAAACACAGCAAATACAGCAATATAGTCAGCCATCAAAAACAAAACAAAACAAATTATATTTTGTGTTAAAAACATATTAAATTCTTTCTTTCTCTAGTAGACCAAGGATTCGCACATGGTCTTTTGTGTTTCCGTTTAGTAATTTGGCTTATACATCTTTTTTCTCCGCTCCATGTGTACATTTACCCCAGAATTAAAGAAACTCACTGAGCTTGACTGAGGAGAGGAAAAAGTAATGTGTGACTGATGATCGCTTTTAACCCACCCCCCCCCCCACCCCCCCCCCCCCCCCCACACCCCCCCCCCCCCCCCCCCCCCCACCCCCCCCCCACCCCCCCCCCCCCCCCCCCCACCCACCCCCCCCCCCACACCCCCCCCCCCCCCCCCCCCCCCCCCCCCCCCCCCCCCCCCCCCCCCCCCCCCCCCCCCCCCCCCCCCCCCCCCCCCCCCCCCCCCCCCCCCCCCCCCCCCCCCCCCCCCCCCCCCCCCACCCCCCGCCCCGTCCCCCCCCCCCCCCTAATTGTTATGCAAGGAGATGCTCCCTCCATCTTGTCTTGGTAAAACAGGCTTCTTTCCAAAAACAGCAGTGTGTCAGCAGTGGTGGCCCTCCTGCGTGGCGGGGACATTGAGCCCGGACAGCAGGGGCACTCTTCTCAGGCCCCTTAAAGAACTACAGTAAATCTTCAAACAATCTATCCAAACAAAGGAGAGGGAGACCAAAACACAGGAAACAGATGAATAAGCAACATCAATTACCAGGCGCTGACCTTCAGGCCCCCGGTCCATGGCGCACATTTC